>VWZE01013586.1:190388-203857 GCA_013396675.1 Eubucco bourcierii
TTTTTCCCTAGCAATTGCATGGCAGAAAAATTCTTCCTGATAGATTGAAGCATCAGGAATGAAGCATTTAGTGAAAACCAGGCGTGGCTGCTCTGACAAAGTCCTTTGCAGAGTGCCTGTCTTTAGCTTGAGTCCTGCCTGTGGCACTGAACTCACGATTTTGGTTTTAATCTGAGTCCTGTAGGAGGCAGAACACAACAAATCTTCCTTCTTTTTAGGTGTCCTGAAGGCGTTTCCGTTGCCGAATGCTTTGCTGGGCACTCCAGGCAAGAATTAATTGAACAAAAGTTCCCCTTAGCCGTAGTTTTTCGTTGGTGTACACTTTTTAAAGCCTCAGCCTGCAAATATTTACAAGCACAAGCAACTTACAAAACATTTACCTGCACGAGTACCTTTAATAGAAAAATATTTACCTGATTGAGTAACTTTACTCATCAAATATTTACCTGCACGAGTTACTATTAGAAAAATATTTACCTGCATGAGCAACTTTACTCACAAAATATTTATCTGTATGAGTAACTTTAATCACAAAATATTTATCTTTATGAGTACCTTTACTCACAAAATATTTATCTGCATGAGTAACTTTACTCACAAAATATTTATCTGTATGAGTAACTTTACTCACAAAATATTCACCTACATGAGTAACTTTATTCACAGAATATTCACCTCTATGAGTAACTCTACCCACATAATTAAACTTATTGCACATTTAGGCATCTCCAGACCTCATTTATCATTTCCATGCAAACCTAAAGAAAATCCTGTTGGATTTTACTCCAGGAGTTTACTAAAGGGCATATGGAATAGGTGGATCTGGGAACTAAGTGACTGATTAATTAACTCAGTTTACTATGAATTTGTCAGGGTTACTGCCTCCAAAAATTTCTACCTACTGGCTGGAATTTTATCTTTTGTCCTTACAACCCCCAGCGATTAAAGCTGCCATGCCCCAGGTGAGTTTGGAGAGCTGAATCCCAACACTCTGAACATTTTCACTCCTGCAAAGCTGACAGCTCTGCAATGCCAACTGCAAATTGGCCTCAGCTGCTCACATATGGCTCATGTTTAACCAGAAAATAATTTGATGCAATGAGCCTGCACAGTAAACCATTCTTAAACATTAACAGGACTTGGTGTCCTGAGAGATGTGATTTACTGCCTTTACTCCATGCACTCTCTTTGGATGAAGGAAATTACATCTCAGAAGTGCTGCTTTAAAACTGCATTTAATAGTTTGGGTTTTTTTTTCTTTTCCTTTTTTTTTAGTTCATTGGGGGTTTTGTTTTGTTTTGTTTTGTTTTTACAGGAGGAGTAAATTTATGCAGGCACAAGGAGTGTCTTTCCAAAAGTAGCAGCCTTCGGATCTAGAAAAGAACTATGTCAGGAGAGATGATTGTTTTTTTGCATGCCTGATGGGGCAGGAGCTGGCATCCTGCCTCTTTGGCTTGAGGTGGCACTGGCAGGACAGAGGGCACTGCATCCACTTGCATACTGCTGTGGCTGGAAGCCAATTCTATCAGGTATGTAGAAGAGCTTTTGCTGTGCTGCTAGATCCTGGACTGCCATCAGATCCTGGACTGCCATCAGATCCTGGACTGCCATCAAATTCTGGACCTCCATCGGATCCCGGAGCTCCCCTGGATCTTGGACTGCTATCACATCCTGAACTGCCATTGGATCTTTGACCCACATCCAATCCTAGACCTCCATCCACTCCTGGACTTCCATCCAATTCTGGACCACCACTGGATCCTGGACTGCCATTGGATCTTGAACTGCCATCACATCCTGAACTGCTGTTGGACCTTTGACCTACATCAAATCTTGCACCTCCATCAAATCCCGGACCTCCATCCAATTCTGGACCTCCACTGGGTCCTGGAGTGCCATTGCATCCTGAACTGCTGTTGAATATTCTACCTCCATCAAATCCTGGACCTTCATCGAATCCTGAACCTCCATCCAATTCTGGACCTCCATTGGATCCTGGACTGCCATCACATCCTGAATTGCTGTTGGAACTTTGACCTACATCCAATCCTGCACCTCCAACAAATTCTGGATCTCCATCCAATTCTGGACTTCCATTGGATCCTGGACTACCATTGGATCCTGAAGTTCCATCAAATCCTGGAGTGCTATCAGATCCTGGAGCTCCATCAAATCCAAGACCTCCATCGAATCCGAGAGCTCCATTGCCACCGCAGGGATGATGCTGCACGTCCTCACTGCCAGCAGATCACAAGGGTGCGTGTGTGCGGGAGGTCAGTTTCAGCCTCTGGCTTCGCCTCAGCCGTGCCTCTGCCTCAGCGACATCACCGCGGGTCCGGGGCTGCTGTCTTTGCTCGGTGCTGTACTGCAGCCTAGGTGCAGCTGGGGGCAGAGCCACGCCGGCTGCTGCTGGCAGCGGGAAAATGCTGCTTTCCGCAGGTTTTTGCAGTTGGGACAGGTTCTGGAGAGAGGAATTCTACCTCCTTTCCTCGGGTAGAGTTCTAGTTACTGCACTCTGATGCATAAAAGTGTATCCCTCCTAGTAAGGAAAGCATTTTTGCTAAAGCAAAAAGCAAAAAATGCAAAAGCATTTTTGCTAACAAAACCCCCACCCAACAACCCTGTCTTTGCCTCTTTAAATGCATGCTCCAGACTGTATCCAGCCTCAATCTTCCTTCCAGGCTGGGCTGGGGTGTTAATGGAATCACAGGACAGTTTTGGTTGGAAAAGTCCTTAAAAGCAGCACATTTCCCCACCGTGCTGAGATAAATTCCATGTTCTTCCTCACATTAAGGCTTGTTTACCTGCTGCCACGGTTTTCTTTTTCAGCAGCTCATTCTGAGTTTGGGATAACAGGATCATCCTTTAAGCATGCACATCCAAAAATGTGTTAATCTGCTTGTTAATGTGTTTTACCTTCTTAGCAGGGACCTGGAGTGTGCACAACCCATGCACTGGAAACCAGGATTCCCTCAGGATGAGTGGTGAGATCCTGTGTTATGCCTCCAGCCAGAACTCTGGGAATGTATAGCAGCTTTAAGCTGCTTTTATGCCTTTCTAATCCTTAGCTGCTCTGCAGGAAGGAGTAGAGATGCTGGTGTTCAGTCAGCCTGAGGTCTCAAAGTGTTTGAATTGTCCTGCAAGCTCCTTGAATTTCCAAGATGGTATTGCAAGGGACAGAAGTCTCTCTGAGAGACACCTTCACCAGCTCCTGCACAAACCTTTGGAAGCAGAATCATAGAATCACAGAATGGTAAGGTTGGAAGTGACCTCAAAGATCATCTACTTCCAACTCCCTGCCATAGGCAGGGACACCTCCCACTAGTACAGGTCACTCAAGGCCTCATCCAGCCTGGTCCTGAACACCTCCAGGGAGGTTGTGGAGCACAGAAGAACGATCAAAGATCACATTCTGTGCTTCTGTGCTCCACAACCTCCCTGGGCAACCTGTGCCAGTGTCTCACTACCCTCACTGTAAAGAACTTCTCCTAACATCCAGTTTCAGTCTCTCCTCTGCCGGTTTATACCCATTGCCCCTTGCCCTCGCATTGAAAGACCTAAGGGAAACTGACGGGAAACTTGGACAAGCTGCACAGTGAAATGCTTCCCCCAAATGGATAGAAGAACTGCTTCACACTGCCCTGCTCTGAGCTCAGCCTGCATTACAGGCTTTTGAATTTAATGGCTACATACACTGATTTCTGCCTAGGATATCTGCTTCCCTGAAGTCGATGCTCTTGCAGATTTGATGCTGCAGGGCCTCAGGGATGCTCCTGGTGCTGCTGGGACCTCATGCAGCATGAGCATGCTGCCAGCTGCACGTGGTTTGTAAAGCCTGCCCTGCGTCTCTGCAAGTTCTGTGCTCTTAACTGAACAGCTGAGAGCTGCTGTCTGCAGTGTGCTCACATTTCTTGTGGCCAGCAGCACCAGGGCTCATTCTGCCCCTGTGCTCACATTTCTTGTGGCCAGCAGCACCAGGGCTCATTCTGCCCCTGTGCTCACATTTCTTGTGGCCAGCAGCACCAGGGCTGTCATTCTGCCCCTGTGCTCAGCGCTGCTTGAGGCCTCACCTTGAGCACTGTGTGCAGCGCTGGGGCTCCTCACTGCAAGAGAGAGATTGAGGGGCTGGAGCAGGACCAGAGGAGAGCAATGAGACTGTGGAAAGGACTGGAGGGGAAGGCTGATGAGGACAGGCTGAAGGAGCTGGGGGTGTTCAGCCTGGAGGAAAGGAGACTCAGGAGGGACTCTACAACTACCTGAAGGGAAGCTATGGTAAGGTGGAGGTCAGGCTCCGTTCCCAGGTAACTTGTGATAAGAGGAGAGGACATGGCCTGAAGTTGAGCCAGGGGAGGGTTAGGTTGGATGTTAGGAAGCACTTCCTGACAGAAAGGAAAATTAGACAATGGAATGGATTGCCCAGGGAGGTGGTGGAGCCTCTGTCCCTGGAGGCGTTTAAGGCAAGACTGGATGTGGCACTTGGTGACATAGTCTGGTCGATGTGGTGGTTAGGTCATAGGCTAGACTTGAGGATCTCAGAGGTCTATTCCAGCCTCAGTAAGTCTGTGGTTCTGTGCTGGGAAAGAAGCAAGAGCTGGATTTTGGGCTGTGCATGCTGACACAGGGTGTGTGCACAAACCGATGTCCCTCTGCCTCTTTTTACAGCCTGCCTGCCAGGATCAGCTCTCAAAAATCTACTCTCTGCTCGACCCCTTGGAGCATAGAGAAGCTGATCAGCTGGGGAAAGGTAAATGTGTCCCTCTGTGCAAGACAGAACATTTGGACAGAGAGCACCACAAAGACCCTGTGAGACAAGGGAAACATGAGGACAAACTCTGGGTGTCTGAGTTTTTTCATCAGGTCTTTACCTCAAACACTGACAATAGCTATAGACTGCAGAGAAAAATGCAGGTAACAGTACTGCATCCTACAGCAACTGAGATCACCAAAATGTGAATTTCATATGCAACCTGTAGCCAGACAGTAATTTACTGACTCATTTCTAAAATGCCATGTGGTGCAAGAGAAGTGCTTTTGGGAGGCAATGGCCCCACTAGAATTGAGTTGCTCCTGTTCTGAAGAAGTTTAAACAAGTCCCACTCTGTGCCACTGACTTGAAGGAGAACTTCAGTGTGCACACAAAGTCTCTGCACGACCAGGACCAAAGGCTCCCCTGCCCTTGTAGCAGGACTGGGCTGAATAATCAGCAGCAGGACCACTCATGTCCCTGTCACCCAGAGCATGTGTAGCACCTTTGTAAGATCAGGTTCAATGTTCATCTTGCCTATGGAGCTGTTTGGATGGGAAGACGATGACTTTCTCAGGACAGTTTGCAGACTTACACACCTCTCACTGAAGATATCTGCAGTATTTTAAAGGCCTAAGCACAAATGTGGATATGTAGCTCAATGGAAAATAAAGACTTAGACAAAATCTGGGCAGCTCACAACATACTCTGGTTGGCATCTGTGGGGAAATCAAATCTGTGAAGCAATTTTACACAAGGGGAAGTTGTGCACTGTTACAAAACAGAAACTGCTTCAGGATTCATGTGCAGGGGTGCATGCATGAATTAAAATGTCATGGTTTATACACAAGTAAGAAAAGTTACTGAACCACCTGTAAGATCTGGCAGAACTGGTAACCTGTCTGTGGGAAGGATAAACACATTTGGACTGAAATGAAGTAGAGAAATTGTGATACAACAAACCCCTTCAGAAGCTGTAATAAATGCAACAACCCCTTTCAGAAGCTGTAGTAAATGCAACAACTCCCTTCAGAAGCTGTAGTAAACGCAACAAACCCCTTCAGAAGCTGTAGTAAACGCAACAAACCCCTTCAGAAGCTGTAGTAAACGCAACAAACCCCTTCAGAAGCTGTAGTAAATGCAACAAATCCCTTCAGAAGCTGTAGTAAACGCAACAAACCCCTTCAGAAGCTGTAGTAAATGCAACAAATCCCTTCAGAAGCTGTAGTAAATGCAACAAACCCCTTCAGAAGCTGTAGTAAATGCAACAAATCCCTTCAGAAGCTGTAGTAAATGCAACAACCCCCTTCAGAAGCTGTAATAAATCACAGAATCACCAAGGCTGGAAATGACCTCTGAGATCAAGTCCAGTCTTGACATCAGCTAAACCATGCCACCAAGTGCCACATCCAATCTTTCCTTGAAGACCTCCAGGGATGATGACTCCACCACCTCCCTGGGCAGCCCATTCCAGTGCCCAATCACCTTTCCATGAGGAAGTGCTTCCTAATATCCAACCTAACCTTCCCCTGGTACAGCTTCAGGCCATGCCCTCTTGTCCTGTTACAAGTTGCCTGGGAGCAGAGCCTGACCCCCACCTGACTACAGCTTCCCTTCAGGTAGTTGTAGAGAGTGATAAGGTCCCCTCTAAGTCTCTCTGCTGCAGGCTGAACACCCCTAGCTCCCTCAACCTCTCCTCATCAGACTTTCCTTCCAACCCCTTCACCAGTTCTGTTGCTCTCCTCTGGACCCCTTCAGAAACTGTAAGGAATTCCACAACTCCCTCCAGAAACTGTAATAAATGCAACAAAACCCTTCTGAAATTGTAATGCAACAAAACTCTTCTGACGAGAAGGGCAAATCTCAAACCACAGAAGCTTTGATGAGGTACTTTGGGGCAGGTAAAATCCATGATCTTATGAAAATGGCAGAAGTGTGCCTCGAGATGTGTGTAATGCTTACCCAGAGGATCTGACAGACAGGATCTATGCCCAGCTTGGCTACTCATTCAAAACTCAGTCTTCAAAGATCTGATTAAGTTGTGGCTGCTCCCTCCCTGGAGGTGTTCAGGACCAGGTTGGACAAGGCCTTGAGTGACCTGTTCTAGTGGGAGGTGTCCCTGCCTATGGCAGAGGGTTGGAACTGGATGAGCTTTGAGGTCCCTTCCAACCTTACCATTCTATGATTTTCACATAAAAAAGACTCAAACCTTGCTACTGGGCAAGTTAATGTGAGAAGAATTTCTGACAGAGCAGTTCAGCACATATGGGGTCCTATCCTGTGAACACACCATGGATCATTGAGTCATGCAAGCAATTGCCTTGCCAATTAAATAGCTTATATTCAGATTTCAGGATTTCACTCACCTGGAATCAGAATTATAGAATGGTTTGGGTTGGAGGGGACCTTTAAGATCCTCTAGTTAATAGGGTCTTACCCTGTGAACACAACATGGATCTCAGTCACACAAGCTCATATCCAGATTTCAGGATTTCACTCACCTGGAATCAGAATCACAGAATGATTTGGGTTGGAAGGGACCTTAAAGATCATTTAGTTACCCTGCCATGGGTAGGAACAGCTTCCACTAGACCAGGTTGCTCAAAGCCTTATCCACCTTGGTCAATAAAATAACAACTCAGCACTGTGAAGAGATAAGTTAATTTAACTTCCCACAATGTAAATGAAAGTAGAAGCCACTCACAGAATCCAAACCTGCAGAAATTACATAAAAGAGCTACACAGAAATTTATTTTAAAGGTGCTAGGAAATAATATAAACATAAAATAAACTCCTGTGTGACCTATTCTAGGAGATGCTGCTCTGGCAGGGGAGGTTGGACTGGATGATTTTTCAAGGTCCTTCCTAAGCCCTAACATTCTGTGATTTTGTGAAAAGGATTAGAAAGCTAAAGGTAGAACATTGCTTATTTACACAGCTACCAGAGTAGGAAAACAGAGAGGAGGCAGCTCTCGTTCTTGACATTTACATTTTGTTTTAGTAAACATTTCTAATCAATTTCTATGATAAAAGAGCTATTAAAAAGGCAGGTTTGGGGCATCAGCAAGCAGCAGTCCTTTACAGAATATCAGAGATAGAACAAATGTGACTTAATCACAGCAAAGAATATTACGCTTTAAAAATAAATAAATAAATAAAATGAGGCATAAAATCCAGGCTGTTGCTATCCATTTGTTTCCCATTTTGCATGCAGATTAGTCTGATTTAGGAGAGAGTTTAATGATTTTACACATGAAAAACACAGAATTACAAAGCTTACCTGTATCTTATTTATCAACTTGTATCTTATTTTTCTACCTGTACCTCATTTTCCAACCTGTATCTCATTTTTCAACCTGTATCTCATTTTCTTACCTGTATCTAATTTTCCTACCTGTATCTCATTTTCCTACCTGTATCTCATTTTTCTACCTGTATCTCATTTTCCTACCTGTATCTCATTTTTCTACCTATATCTCATTTTTCTACCTGTATCTAATTTTTCTACTTGTATGTAATTTTCCTACCTGTATCTCATTTTCCTACCTGTATCTAATTTTTCTACCTGTATGTAATTTTCCTACCTGTATCTCATTTTTCTACCTGTATCTCATTTTCCTACCTGTATCTCATTTTTCAACCTGTATCTCATTTTTCTACCTGTATCTCTCTTGCTTGCTTTTTTTTTTTTTTTTTTAATCTCCATGCAACAGTTTTACAAATAAATAGAAAGGCAAAGGTGAAGCCCAGGTTTAAATCTGTTTTAATAAGACAATGACAAAATTGTGAAATCTTTTATAAGAAAACCTTTGTTATCAGTATTATTTTTTTTTCCCCACAGAGAAGTGCAAATCTGTGGAGATTACTCAGAAAACTAATCTTGGGTCTTTCTTTTTTTTTTTTTTTTCATAGACACCAAGGAAAATTTTGAATTTTAATCTCTTAAGTATTTCTTTTTATTCTGTCCTCCAAAGAGGAAAGTTAATTTTCTTTCTATGTGTTGTTTCTTGGTTTTCAGCTGAATGCTTTAAAACAAAAGCAGTTCAGCAGCAAATGACACAGAATCCAGAGTTATATCAAAAGCCCAAAGTGTGGAGAAGACAAATGAAGAAGGAATTCCACTCCTGCAAAGATGTAGCAAAGCTGGGGTCGTGTGAGCATTCACAGGGGAAAAAAAAAAAAAAAAGAATCAGCAGTCTGAAGGAGCAGAATAACAACTCTGTAGCTAACAAAGTATTTTAAGTATTTTCTCCTTTGTGTTGCTTTTGTGTCTTTTTAAGATGACCTGAGCTTTTGGCACATTTTCTTCCAGAAGTGTAAAATAGGATGTCTGGAAGACTCCAGAACTGACTGGAAAATATGGGTTTGGAGCTTGATTTTGTGCTGCTGCTGTTTTGCAAGTTTAGGAGAAGACCTTCTTAAGGCTTTCAACTATTCCCATAGTTTTGAGAAATATGTGAGGTGGTATCAATCTGACAGAAGCCTGACAGGCATCTTTGGATAGCTTGTTTGGAAAAAAATAAAAGAGAATTTTCTGTTTCACAAGGAAACGTGCTGCTGATTTTAATTTCTTGTATGCATCCTGATAGCTCAGCACAATTCACCGCACTTTCTTCAGCATGGCAGAAGATCTGACGACACTTCTGACTCTTGAAGGAAACAGAAGTGGAGGGGACAGGGCAAGGCAGTCCTCGCAGGCAGGATGGAGTATGAATGAATCAGCAACCAAGAAGAGATGGAACAGAGTGATCTGCAGCACTAAGAGGAGCGCCACAAAGGAAACAGAAATATCTTCTCAGCCTGCATGCACGCACATGATTCCATCACAGATAAAGAAGAGTAAGAAAAGAAGGAGCTTTATAATTGCACATGAAATTCTGAAAGTACTTTTTGTGGGGTTTTTTTTGTTTGTTTGTTTGTTTTTTGTTTTGTTTTGTTTTTTTAGTTTTGTGTCTAGGCACTGCGTCTCAGCCTTCTTAATGGTCTTGCTAACCTGGAACAAACCCTTACCACAAGTAATGTGCTTTACAAGCAACCACCTCACCATCACTTGTCCTCAACAGCACAAAAACTCTGCCTAGCTAACAGGGCAGAATGACTTAGTTAGGCAATACCCTTTAAAATATTAATAAATCCTTCAGTTTGGGGTTCTTTTTGAGAATTCCTTTTTCTTTCCATTTTTTTTTTTTTCTAAGCAACTGCTGTATTTGCAGACCCCTAAGACTCCCTTCCAAGATACACAAAAACACAAGTCAAAGGTCAGCAAGAGGATGTAAAAATACCATTTAATCTTATCTGGGCAACACTTCACGTAGACTTATTTCACCATCTTCAGGCTCTCTGTTGAAAGACAAATTTATTTCTGAGTTGGCAGGAAAAAAAAAAAAAAAAAAAAAAAAAGAGAGGGAGAATCAACTCGCAGCAGGAAAAGCTCCTAAACTGATACCTAACTTTATTCATATGCAAGATCTGAACAACACAATGTGGCTTTTCATATTAAAGAAAAATCCTGGCACAAAGCATGTAATTATTTTCTTAGACAAAGAAGTTTTCTAGGGCTGCATCATATTTACTGCTTATTTGCTACAAGCCTTGAAAAGTTTCGTTTCACAGAGTGGGAGATGCGAAGTGCCTTTAATTTGGAATCTTTTCTCTCCTGTTGTGCATGTATGAGCTACTGGGAGACTTCTGTTATTTTCTTCATTACCGTTTCAATTCACTTCCCACATCTGCAAGGGGAAATTTACACACCCATGCTAAATTATTGATTTTCTTGCTTGAGCATTTTGCTCTCTTTTTAGCATTGGCGGCTTGAGACTTCAGGAAATTGCTTTGCCTGAGCAGGAGAAAAATTCAATTTTGAATTTTGCTGCATCCTCCATTACAGGAAATCTCCCTGCAGCTCCAAACCAGGAGTCAGTAAATTCCGCATCGGTTTGCAAACAAAAGTTTGCAAAAGGGGCAACCCGGCTGAGCATTTTCACGGGCAATGAAGAAACAAATTGCAGGGTTGGTTTTTTGGGTTTTTTTTTTTTGGGGGGTGGGGGGAAACAAATAACAAAACAACCTCCGAAGTAGGTCTGCCTGTGGAGGGAAGCCTTGCCCCGGGAGCCCTTTGATATGGTGGTGGCTTTGTCTTAGGCCTCACACGCGTGCAGGCAGGGAGGAAAGCAGGGAAGCTCTTCAAAACTCACCCTCCAAACCTGAAGAGAACTATTAAAAACCAAAAAAAAAAAAACCCAACCCAAACCAAAAAAGAAATTAAACAGCAGTAAATACAGGCGGGACAAAGGTTCTTCTCTCGTTGTGTAACGAATGCAATACTGATAGATTACTCCTGGGTTTCCATGGGGATCTTTTTGTTCTTATTTCAGATACCAATGATTAGGGTTAAATGAAGCACCTCAGATATATATAGATATAGATGTGTTTTTTTCTTTTTTTTCTTGTTTTTTTTTTTTTTTTTTTTTCTTTTTCTTTTTTTTCCCTTCCCCCAAACCAAACAGAGCAGGCAGGGTAGGGAGAAGGGAGGCAAAAATGTTCATTATTGATTAATTTTTTTTTTTTTTTTTTTTTTTTTTACCTGGGGGGGAGGGGGAAGGAAAAGAGAGAGGAAGAAACAGAAAAAAAAAAAGGAAAAAAAAAAATTATTTCTTCTAATCCTTGAGGAACAGTGGCTGCTGGCAGGGCACAATTAGCACATTTTTAGCATTCCTGCGAGGGCTGCTCGCCAAGGCAAGCTGACCGCTCTGCCCCAGCCCAGGCCAGGGGTCCCCAACACTGCCCCTGGCAAAACCCCTAGGGTGGGTTCAGATGCAGCAAGACTTCTCCGAGTATATCTCAGTGGGGGTTCACTTGATCCCCTGCTGCAAGACCTCTCTGGGTACAGCTTGGTGGGGTTCAGTTGTGGTGAAACTCCTCAGGGTGTATCTTGGTGGGTATGCGCTGGTAGCAAGACATCTCTGGATGCACCTCAGTGGGGTTCAGGTGTATCTTGGTGGGGTTCAGTTGTAGCTCTCTGGGTGCACCTCAGTGTGGTTCAGGTGTAGTGAAACTCCTCAGGGTGTATCTTGGTGGGGGTTCACTTGTAGCAAGACCTCTCTGGGTGGGGTTCAGGTCTGGTGAAAGTCCTCGGAGTGTATCTCAGTGGGGTTCAATTTTAGCAAGACCTCTCTGGGTGCACCTTGGTGAGGTTCAGGTTTATTGAAACTCCTTGGGGTGTATCTCGGTGGGGTTCAATTATAGCAATACCTCTCTGGGTGCACCTCGGTGGGGTTCAGATGTAGCAAAACTCCTCAGGGTGTATCTTGGTGGGGTTCAAGTGTAGCAAGACCTCTCTGGGTGCACCTTGGTGGGGTTCAGGTCAGGTGAAAGTCATCGGAGTGTATCTCAGTGGGGTTCAATTTTAGCAAGACCTCTCTGGGTGCACCTTGGTGAGGTTCAGGTGTAGTGAAACTCCTCAGGGCGTATCTCTGTGGGGGTTTGCTTGTAGCAAGACCTCTCTGGGTGCACCTCAGTGGGGTTCAGGTGTAGTGAAACTCCTCAGGGTGTATCTTGGTGGGGTTCAGGTGTAGCACAACTCCTCGGGCTGTATCTTGGTGGGTTCAATTGTAGCAAGACTTCTTGGGGAGCTTCTCGATGCCGCGCAAGTGTGGGAAGCCTTCGGAGAGAGCAGGGGGGAGGCGGCAGCGGCAGGGCATCACCGTGAGCCTGCCCCGCTCCCGTGTAGTCCACGCTAGGCCAGGCCATGCTCACTGCTACACCATTTCGGGGTGGTCCACCCCCAAAACGGGCATAAGTCTGCACCCAGCACGGCGCATCCGGAGCGACCATGGCCACGCGTGGCCGTGGGGAGCTGCAGGGTCGCAGCGGTGGTTCGCATTTCCACGAAGAGCAGGGCGTGTAGAAGCAGCTCAGCGCCCCGGCACGCCACGGGGGTGCCAAGCGGCAGCTCCCCGACCACTGCAGCCAGGCGTGGGGCGGCCGCCACGACCCCCTTTAAAAAACCCTCACTCTCCTTAATATTTTTGCCCGTGCGGAGGGGCAGGCAGAGCACCCGCTCCCCGCCGATCGCGCCCGTCCCAGGCTCTCTGCGAGCTCCCCGGCCATCGCCATCCTCCCCGGGCGGGGAGGAAGAGGAGGCCGGGGCGGCGGTGGCTGCCATTGGCCGGTGAGGCGCGGCTGCAGCTGCAGGACACAATTAATTATGCTAATGGCGTGGGGAGCGGATGTACTTTTTCCCCCCCTTTATTCCTCTCTCTTTTTTTTGGCTGGTCGGTGCGGGAAGGAGCCGCCCTGGGCTGGGATCACATGATATTGTCTTCGCGCCACTTTCGTAAAACCCTTTTTATTCCAGGGCTTTGCTCGGGCTCAAAGGTAACGTGTTTATCTTTCCCTTTTCTGCCTCTTTCCTTTGCGCTTCTNGGGATTGCCCAGGATTTGGGGACGCGCAGTCGGGCAGGCAACACTCAGCTCCCGACCCCCCCCTCCCTAGCCCCCGCTATGCCCGCCGGGGTGGGGGGTGGCAGCGCCTTACCGGAGCGAGCCGCCACCCACCTGTAGGAGTGCGTCTTGCCTCCCGCGTGGGCCCGCGGCTCGCACGCTGCGTCCCCGTGCACGCTGTACCCAACACCCCGGGGCCACCCGAAGCGGCCGGTGCCCCCTCTGCCCTCCACACTCCTCGTCCATGGCCGGCGGCTCCCGCCGTTCCAACAATGGGTGGGGG
>VWZE01013588.1:13998-27145 GCA_013396675.1 Eubucco bourcierii
GGAGCACAGAATCACCCAATGTGATCGAAGATCACATTGGGTGATTCTGTGCTCCACGACCTCCCTGGAGGTGTTCAAGGCCAGGTTGGATGAGGCCTTGAGTGAGCTGTACTAGTGTTAGGTGTCCCTGCCTATGGCAGGGGGTTGGAACTAGATGATCCTTGAGGTCCCTTCCAACCTTCCCATTCTATGATTCTATGAACTAGGATTTATTTTAGTCTAAAGGCGACTGAAGGGAGACCTCTTTGCTTTCTACACCTGAAAGGAGGTTGTAGCTAGGCGAGTGTGTTGCTGTTCTCTCCTAAGTAGCAAGTCACAGGACAACAAGAAATGATCATAAATTGCAGCAGGGGAGGTTTAAATTGGACATTAGGAATGAATTCTTCACTCAAAAGGTTATCAAGCACTGAAACTGGCTCCCCAGGTAGGTGCTTGAACCATCATCCCTGGAGGCATTTGAAAGACTGCAGCTATGTGTGCTTAGGGAGATGGTTTAGCAGGAGGCTTGGTAGCACTAGGTTCATGGTTGGACTTCATGCCAGAATGTAGGAATATTTTGCTGCCTAACCAATTCTATGACTTTGAATCTATGGAGGAGGAGTGGGGTCTGTGCAGCCACACAGAAAGGATGCATCTACCAGTTCCAAACAACCATGTGCCCAACTTTAAGGTGCTGGATGAGAGGAAAGATAAGAATGTAGATATCAAGATGGCAGCTTTGTCATGGAGGTCTCTTGACCCTGTACAGAAATCCATGAGCTGCCCTACTCACTACTGTAGTACCTAGAATTTCCCATCCATTTTAGTATGATTAACAAGACCTGCAGCACTGCTATTTGGGCAGGTCTTTCCAAGATGCAGTATCCACAGAATTAGCAAGGTTGGAAAAGACCTTCAAGATCACCAAGTCCAACCTATCACCTAACATCTAATTAACTAACCCATGGCACTAAGTGCCTCATGCAGTCTCCTCTTAAACACTTCCAGGCATGGGGACTCCACCACCTCCCTGGGCAGCTCATTCCAATGTCAATCACACTTGCTGGGAAAAACTTCTTCCTAACATCCAACCTGAACCTGTCCTGGTGTAGCTTGAGGCTGTGTCCTCTTCTTCTGTCCCTGGGTGCCTGGCAGCAGAGCCCAACCCCACCTGGCTACAACCTCCCTTCAGGGAGCTGCAGAGAGCAATGAGGTCTGCCCTGAGCCTCCTCTTCTGCAGGCTGCACACCCCCAGCTCCCTCAGCCTCTCCTCACAGGGCTGTGCTCCAGGCCCCTCCCCAGCCTTGCTGCCCTTCTCTGGACACCTTCCAGCACCTCAACATCTCTCCTGAATGGAGGGGCCCAGAACTGGACACAGCACTCAAGGTGTGGCCTGAGCAGTGCTGAGCACAGAGGTAGAATAACCTCCCTGCTCCTGCTGGCCACGCTGCTCCTGATCCAGGTCAGGATGTCACTGGGTCTATTTGAAAGATCTTCTTCCTTGAACTTTACTCATAATGCTAAGTCTTATCTCTTTGTCACAAGTCCTTTACCCTAGACCAAGGGCAGATGTGGAACTGCACAACGTGACCTACACAAGATTTTCCAAGGAGCAGGATGACAAATGGTTAGTTCTTGGGGGCTTACACAGAGTTCAGATTCATCACTTAGTTCACAGTAACCTTTTACATGCAGAATAACAAGAGAAGGGAAGGGGAAAAAAGAAATAAAAAGGAGGAAAGAGAACCTCAGCAAGTTCACTCCCCTCCCCCCTTGTCTGGAAACCATAGAAACCAAACTGAAAGTACAGCCAAGAAGTTCGTCATTTGGCTATCTCTGGCTGATCTCCATGGAAACATTTCACTTTTTTGTTGAGGGGAAGGATTTTCAAATCAGACAAATGGCCACAGAACTGGTGGCTTATGACATGTTTGGGAAGAATTTAAAGAGCAGAAACAATGTCAAGTGCCTCTGCTGTACGTATTCTTCTTACACACCTCTCTTACGCCACTCATCTCTGTTTTATTACCTTGTAATTACAGCTTTTCCTTCTGAGTTGTTTTCTGAAACAAGACATTAAATTTGGAGAGGAGAAAAAAAAAAAGTGATATCCTGCCTCCAAAGCAGGGTCTGTTCACTCTGGTGTCCAAGGTAGGTAGTGTTTGCTGTAAATTATATAGGTTTGCCAATAGCTTTTTTTTTTTTTTAGATGCTTTGCCTGGGAGATTGAATAGAGGCAATGAATGCATCATAACAACTGAGATAGAGAGCTAAGAATGGGGCAATGGCTTCAAGCTAGAGAAGAGAAGGTTTAGGTTGGATGTTAGGGATAAGCTCTGCACCAGGAGGGTGGTGGAACATCAGAACACGGTTGCCTAAGATAGAGAGCTAAGAATGGGGCAATGGCTTCAAGTTAGAGAAGACGAGGTTTAGGTTGGATGTTAGGGATAAGCTCTGCACCAGGAGGGGGGAGGAACATCAAAACAGGGTTGCCTAAGATAGAGAGCTAAGAATGGGGCAATGGCTTCAAGCTAGAGAAGAGAAGGTTTAGGTTGGATGTTAGGGATAAGCTCCGCACCAGGAGGGTGGTGGAACACCAGAGCAGGGTTGCCTAAGATAGAGAGCTAAGAATGGGGCAATGGCTTCAAGCTAGAGAAGAGAAGGTTTAGGTTGGATGTTAGGGATAAGCTCCGCACCAGGAGGGTGGTGGAACACCAGAGCAGGGTTGCCTAAGATAGAGAGCTAAGAATGGGGCAATGGCTTCAAGCTAGAGAAGAGAAGGTTTAGGTTGGATGTTAGGGATAAGCTCCGCACCAGGAGGGTGGTGGAACACCAGAGCAGGGTTGCCTAAGATAGAGAGCTAAGAATGGGGCAATGGCTTCAAGCTAGAGAAGAGAAGGTTTAGGTTGGATGTTAGGGATAAGCTCCGCACCAGGAGGGTGGTGGAACACCAGAGCAGGGTTGCCTAAGATAGAGAGCTAAGAATGGGGCAATGGCTTCAAGCTAGAGAAGAGAAGGTTTAGGTTGGATGTTAGGGATAAGCTCCGCACCAGGAGGGTGGTGGAACACCAGAGCAGGGTTGCCTAAGATAGAGAGCTAAGAATGGGGCAATGGCTTCAAGCTAGAGAAGAGAAGGTTTAGGTTGGATGTTAGGGATAAGCTCCGCACCAGGAGGGTGGTGGAACACCAGAGCAGGGTTGCCTAAGATAGAGAGCTAAGAATGGGGCAATGGCTTCAAGCTAGAGAAGAGAAGGTTTAGGTTGGATGTTAGGGATAAGCTCTGCACCATGAGGGTGGTGAAACACCAGAACAGGGTTGCCCAGAGAGGTGGTTGAGGCCCTGGAAATTCTCAAGATGAAGACCTCACCTCTATGACTACATTTAGTAGTATCATCTTCAGCACCTTTTAGTAGGTATCATCTACACCACATGCACTGCCTGCACTGGTAAGATGTGGCTAATGCGATGTGCAGATGCCCAAATGAACTGGAGATTCAGCAGGGAAAATTGCTACAAATTATTGGGTGCTATTAAAAGATAATTTTATTTATTTGTTGTTAGATAACTGCTGCAGCCCTTCTGCCTGCAGAATTTATTTGCTTGTTTTGCAGTAGTACACCTAACACAGAGGAGGGTAAACTTTTCTCCTTAAATACACATGCCCAGAAAGCTCTTCAGCGGCAAAGGAAGGAAAAAAAAAAATATTGATACCATCTTAGCTCATACACAGAAAGAAAGAATACACAGGCACCCTACCATTATTACAGAATTATTCTGTTTATCATTATGGACAGCAAACCAAACTACCACACACAGAGGATGTAATTTACAGTCTTAGACTAACCTTCAGATTTCTGACTCATCACAGAATGGCTTAGATGGGAAGGGACCTCAGAGGTCATCTACTTCAGCCTCCCCACCACAGGCAGGGACACCTCTCAGTGAGACTCAGCTGCTCAAGGCTTCATCCAGCCTGGCCTTCAACACTCCCAGGCAGGAGGCAGTCACAGCCTCACGGGGCAGCCTATTCCAGGGTCTCACCACCCTCACACTGAAGAACTTCTTTCTCAGATCCAGTCTAACCCTGCTCCCCCTCAGCTTCAAACCATTCCCCCTTATCCTATTCTCTAGACACCCTTAGGAAAAGTCTCTCTACAGCCTTCCTGTAGGTTCCCTTCAGGTATTGAAAGGTCCCCCAAGAGTCTTCTCTAGCCTGAACACCCCCAGCCTATCCTCATGCTTTGAATACTGTTTCCCATATCAACATTAAGCCATTGATTGTCATCAGCTATTGCCTAGTGGTGGCAGCTTATTACACACCTCCTATCAGCGACCTACCTGCAAAGAAATATTGACAACAGAGACAAATATAATTGAAATACTGCCAGCAATGGAGAGACATCAATCTGATTTCAGCTGTCACCAAAAAGAGTGAAGACCTGCTGATGCTGCCTGAAATCTGAAAGTGTGTCACAAAGATTGCAACGAATTACAGAGACAGAAGTAAACAGAGCAGGAAACTCAACGAAGCCAGGAAAGAACATTCAGAAAGTGACAGACAAGACATGAATCTGCTGAAAGTGCTATCAAACATCCAAAGTAAAATTCACAGTTGGGAGCCAAAAGGAAGGAAAAGGTCACACTTGACTCAGAAGTTACTTTGTGAACATACAAATGAAGACTTGCATAGGAAGTAAAAAAAGAGAGAGGGCAGCCTGGATCAGGTTATTCAAATCTTCTTCAGAAGAACTGTTTTGACCCCAGACTGGTGTCTCTGTACATAACAACATGTAATCTGGGGTCCTAGTGGATGGGAGATTGACCATGAGCCAGCAATGTGCTCTGGTGGCCAAGAAGGCTAAAGCCATTCTGAGTGTAGTAGGTTAGTAGGTTGAGAGAGGTTCTCCTGCTCTGCTCTGCCTTTGTGAGGCTACGTCTCAAATATTGTGCCCAGTTCTGGGCCCCTCAGTTCAAGAAGGACCTCAGGGAACTACTTGAAATAGTTCATCCCAGAGGCACAAAAATGGTTAAGGGAGTGGGAAGGTTTTCCTTATGAGGAGAGCCTGAAGGAGATGGGGGCTGAGCTGCTTGGAGAGGAGGAGCCTGAGGTGTCCCCTCAGTCATGTTTATCAATATGTGAAGAGTGCCAAGAGGAGGGAGCCAGGCTCTGTGCCCAGATATTTGTACACAGTGTCACAGTATCACCAAGGTTGGAAGAGACCTCAAAGCTCATCAAGTCCAACCCACTACCACAGACCTAAAGACCAGACCATGGCACCAAGTGCCACATCCAAACCTGCCTTGAACACCTCCAGGGATGGTGACTTCACCACCTCCCTGGGCAGCCCATTCCAGCAGTCAATGACTCTCTCAGGTAAGAACTTTCTCCTCACTTCCAGCCTAAACTTCCCCTGGCAAGGCTTGAGACACAGGTATTTAAAATAAGAAGTGGTTGCATGGAAGGCATCTGACCTGTTCTGTTCATCCCTGTTCCTGTACCAGTAGTGCTGCATCCCAGAGTACCAGCTCCACAAAATTCATGGATCAGTAGGAAAAAAGCCATAGAAGAGTAGTAGCCAGAGGACTACAAAATGTTCTATGAGGCAGGTGTGAACTAATTGCAGCTACTTATTTTAAAGGGGAGAATCACAGAATCAGTCAGGGTTGGAAGGGACCACAAGGATCAGCCAGTTCCAACCCCCCTGCCATGCCCAGGGACACCTCACACTAGATCAGGTTGGCCACAGCCTCATCCATCCTGGCCTTAAACACCTCCAGGGGTGGGGCCTCAACCACCTCCCTGGGCAACCCATTCCAGGCTCTCACCACCCTCATGCTGAACAACTTCTTCCTAACCTCCAGTCTGAATCTCCCCATTTCTATCTTGGTCCCATTCCCCCAGTCCTATCGCTCCCTGACAGTCTAAAGAGTCCCTCCCCAGCTTTCTTGTAGCCCCCTTAAGATACTGAAAGGTCACAATAAGGTCACTTCAGAGTCTTCTCCTCTCTGGGCTGAACACACCCAGCTCCCTCAGCCTGTCCCCATAGCAGAGGTACTCCATCCCCAAATCATGCACCTACTCCATCAGGTCCACGTCCTCCCTGTATTGAGGGCTTCCAAAGCTGGATGCAATACTCCAAGTGAGATCTCACCAGAACAAAGTGGCAGAATCACCTCACTTGATCTATAGCTAATAATCAAACTTCTACTGTCCTTGCCTCAATCTCAACTACATGGTGGCTACTAAAACCACTCTCACACTAACAGCTTCTTTGCTTTCACACACACAAACTATGACCATTTCCCCTTGACTTGTCTTGGTGCAGCTCGTAATAGAACTGCATCTGGAAGCACTATAGCAGCTTCTTACACTACTTTTTCCAGCAGGAACTGCTGAGTGCTTTGGCTCCTTTACAAATCCCTCAATTCACCAAGAGATAATTGCGGCGTGATTCACGCTTCTGCTAAATCTCTGCAGGGCTGTGGGCATGATTATTAACATCACATTAAACCCTAGAAGGAAAAAGATTAGCAGATTTATTTTATGGGTGTTTTTTTTTTTTTAAAATTTATTTTTTCCCTCCCCTTCCTGGACATGGACACTCAGCAGAATAAATGACCCTATCAAAAGGTTAAGGGAAACAAAGTGTGGCTATGAGACAAACGATTTACCTTTCGCAGGCTGCTCTGCTTTTAAGAGTTCAGCAGTTGTGACGTGGCAAAATAAAGCATCAGTTCAACACTGGTTTAGCCTTGAAACAGCACGAGCCCAGCAGAAAATAGCATGAAGCATCCAAGTCAGGAATTTATGGAGTTATGCCTTAATTTCAATAGAATTTCACACTCAGGGTGTCGTAAGCCTCTGTAATGACATAGGGTGGCACAAATAGACCACTGTATGTTACCTAGTAATTACTGGGGAGCCTATCAAATCTCTTTGAGCTACAACCATTGAGCCACAACTGGGCCCACTGGTTTCATTTCAAATTTAAGCTCTGCTTTGCTTCAGGTTAAGACTTCCACCCTTTTATAGCTGATTTGCTGCTGACTGAAAACTCTTTCCAACACAGGTACGCAAGGGCTAGGAAGATGTTGAAGGGGCTGGAGCAGTGCCCTGTGAGGAGAGGTTGAGGGACCTGGGGTTGTTTGGTCTGGTGAAGAGAAGACTTAGAGGGGATCTGATCAATGTTTATAGGTATCTGAGGGCTAGGGGTCAAGAGGGAGGGGACAAACTCTTCTCACCTGTGCCCTGGGATAGGACAAGGAGCAATGGATGGAAATTACATCACAGGAAGTTCCACCTCAACATGAGGAAGAACTTCTTGAGTGTAAGGGTGACAGAGCACAGGCACAGGTTGCCCAGAGAGGTTGTGGAGTCTCCTTCTCTGGAGCCTTTGTAGCCCTGTATGGATGTGTTCCTGTGCAACCTGAGCTAGATTCTGTGGTCCTGCTCTGACCTGTGGAGATCTCTTCCTGCCCCTAACATCCTGTGATCAGCTATGACCAAATGACCATTCAACTACACTACCTCTTATTTCTCATTGCTTAGCTAATTTATTCTTTCTTCCACATCCTCAACATCCCAGCAGATGTTTTTGTGCTTCGGTTTGGTTTGGGGGTTTATTTAATGATACTGCAAATTATTCAAGGAGGAGAGAGGAAAAACAAAAAAACTGTCAGCCAGAGCAGAAGTGATGAGGTAATCTTCAGAGGTCCCTTCCAACCCAAACCATTCCATGACTCTAACCAAATTACAACAGCATCAGCCTTCACTTAAGAAAAACTCTTTAGTCTTAAAGAGCAACAGAACTTACATCTGGGGGGTACTGCAGGCTCTGAAAATTCCCAGTGGAACACTAGAGGAGCAGTGAAGCCTGTCAAGATTTAGACTGGATATTAGGAGAAACTTCTTCACTGAAATGGTTATTAGAATCATAGAATCAGTCAGAGTTGGAAGGGACCACAAGGATTATCCAGTTCCAATCCCCCTGCCATGGGCAGGGACACCTCTCACTAGATCAGGCTGGCCACAGCCTCATCCAGCCTGGCCTTAAACACCTCCAGGGATGAGGCTTCCACCACCTCCCTGGGTAACCCCTGCCAGGCTCTCACCACCTTCTTGCTGAAGAACTTTTTCCTAACATCTAGGCTGAATCTCCCCATTTCTAGCTTGGTTCCATTCCCTCCCAGTCCTGTCACTACCTGAGAGCCTAAAGAGTCCCTCCCCAGCTTTCTTGTAACCCACTTCAGTTACTGAAAGGCCACAAGAAGGTCACCTGGGAGCCTCCTCTTCTCCAGACTGCACAGCCCCAACTCCCTCAGTCTCTCCTCATAGCTCCAGCCCTCTGAGCATCCTCGTGGACCTTCTCTGTACACACTCCAGCATCTCCACATCCCTCTTGTCCCAGGGGCTCCAGCACTGGATGCAGTACTCCAGGTGGGGTCTCACCAATGTGGAGTAGAGGAGGAGAATCACCTCCCTCACCCTGCTGCCCACACTTCTCCTGCTGCAGCCCAGGCTCTGGTTGGCTTGAATCCCCATCCTTGGTGTGATGAGATGCTGAGGGACATGATTTAGCACCACATTTGCTTGGTAGGTAGTTCATAGTTGGACTCGATGAGCTCCAAGGTTTTTCTTTCCAGCCCAAGTGATTGAGTGTAAGAAATAAACAGCTTTAACTTTCCTAATGGCCCATTTGGTGATGAAGATGTCTTGCCAGGTCAGTTGACTATGGCAGCCACTGCCTTCTTAAACACTTCCAATCTTTAATTCTTATTAATTTTTGTTTGTTTCAAATGCTCTTTTCTAGCAAGATAAATCATGCTGGGGAAATGGTGCTTTGGGGGAGGAAAAAAAAAAAATGTACACTACCAACATCATCCATCAGTAGAAATCTCTGTTAATTGAAGCAATCTGAGCTACACATAAAGGGTCTGTTGCATTCATCATCATTCATCCCATGCATAAAACAAACATAAAAAAGGGACATGTTTATCTGTGAAGCCAGCAAGGAAATCTGCCTTATTAATACTGCCAAGAGGTTTATAACAAATGTTATGTAGTTCTTACCCCCTTTTACAAATAAAATGCTATTACTTGGAGAATAAATAAAAAACACTACAGTGCTTATAGTCATTAATCACTCACCTCCAGGAGCTTTCTTGTGGCAATCGATTCTCTGGGTAGTTATGTGCTGGAATGTTCAAAGCATTCACACACTTTAGCTGGAAACAAAGAACAAAGTTGCTGAAAATATTTTTTGTTGTTGTTTGTTTTGTGATATCAAGATCACACAGATTTACAGTACAGATTAATGTTGAGTCACAGTCACAGCATTAATGAGGTTGGAAAAGACCTTGAGGATCATCCAGCCCAACCTATCACCTAACCCTTCTGATTAACTAAGCCATGGCACTGAGTGCCTCATCCAGGCTTTGCTTGAACACCTCCAGGGATGGGAACTCCACCACCTCCCTGGGCAGCCCATTCCAATGCCAATCACTCTCTGGCAACAACTTCTTCCTAACATCCAGCCTAGACCTCCCCTGGCACAGCTTGAGGCTGTCCCCCCTCATTCTGTCCCTGGGTGCCTGGCAGCAGAGCCCAACCCCAGCTGGCTACAACCTCCCTTCAGGGAGCTGCAGAGAGCAATGAGCTCTGCCCTGAGCCTCCTCTTCTGCAGGCTGCACACCCCCAGCTCCCTCAGCCTCTCCTCACAGGGCTGTGCTCCAGGCCCCTCCCCAGCCTTGCTGCCCTTCTCTGGACACCTTCCAGCACCTCAACATCTCTCTTGAATGGAGTGGCCCAGAACTGGACACAGCACTCAAAGTGTGGCCTGAGGAGTGCTGAGCACAGGGCCAGAATAACCTCCCTACTGCTCCTGATCCAGGCCAGGATGCCATTGGCTCTGCTGCCCACCTGGGCACACTGCTGCCTCATCTTCAGCTGCCAACATGAACAGTATCTTTGTACTCATCCCATGTCCCCTGTCCTTGCTTCCACTCTCTATAAGCTTTTTTCTTGCATCTAAGTGTATACACACAAATATCTATATACACTTACACATGTATTATCTCCTGCCCAAACTGTCTCAATTAGGACATCCTGCTTCTCCAGCCCCATGATGGCACCAAATATGGACTTGTCAGCAAATGCAATTCAAAATCCACGGCAGCAATGCAAAATACCAACCTGCAGAGTCACTTGCCAGTCAGAGTGCAGCAGAAGTGTAAAAAACTCCTGGGCAGCAGGCAAAGGCAGAAGTCATTAAGAGATTGGCAGAGAAAGAGTAGCTGAGCCTGATTAAAGACAGATAAAGATAACTACCAATTATTCCCCCCTCCCCCACCCTTTTTTTTTTCCTTTTCCTTGTTAATTTGCCCAGCCCTGTTCATTAAGATGTAATGCTAAGCAACTGTGAATAGTCCAGATTTTTTCAGGACTCTTTCTTTCTACAAATATTAACATTCAACATGAAAAAAAAAAAAAAAAGAAAAAGAAAAAAAAAGGAGAAGAAGAGAACAAACAATTTCTTGCTTCATTTATTTTAATCTTGCTGTTAGCCACAGGGTTGTCTTTACTCACAGTTGCAGGCATTGTGACACCTGATCTCTTGTCTCTGATGTGTTGGTAATTAGAATCATAGAATCACAGAATGGTAAGGTTGGAGGGGACCTCAAGGATCATCCAGTTCCAACCCTCTGCCATAGGCAGGGACACCTCCCACTAGCACAGCTCACTCAAGGCCTCATCCAACCTGGCCTTCAACCCCTCCAGGGAGGGAGCAGCCACAACCTCCCTGGGCAACCTGTGCCAGTGTCTCACCACCCTCACTGCAAACAACTTCCTCCTAACATCCAGTCTGAATCTCCCCTCTGCCACTTCAAACCCATTCCCCCTTGTCCTGGCATTACAAGACCTTGTCAATAGTTCCTCCCCAGCCTTTCTGTAGCCCCCTTCAGATACTGGAAGGCTACTCTAAGGTCTCCTGGAAGCCTTCTCTTCTCCAGGCTGCACAGCCCCAACACTCTGTCTGTCCTCACAGCAGAGCTGCTGCAGCCCTCTCAGCATCTTCATGGCCTCCTCTGGACCTGCTCCAACAGTTCCATATCCTTCCTGTGCTGAGGGCTCCAGAACTGCACACAGGGCTGCAAGTGGGGTCTGAGGAGAGCAGAGCCAAGGGGCACAATCCCCTCCCTTGCCCTGCTGCCCACACTGCTCTTGCTGCAGCCCAGCACACAGTTGCTGTCTGGGCTGCACTCGCACTGCAGCCTCATCTTGAGCTTTTCATCACCCCACACCCCCAGGTCCTTTTCCTCAGGGTTGCTCTCAGCCATTCCCCACCCAGCCTGGAGTTGTGCTTGGGATTGTGCCTACCCAGGTACAGGACCTTACACTTGGCCTTGTTGATTTGTTGGTGTTCTCCTTTGATCCATTAGCAGAAGCCCACAGCACTGAACCTGACTTCATCAGCTAACCCAAAGCATCCAAAGCAACCCCAAGAAACAGATTTAGCAGTGAGGCTTGGGGTTTTATTTTACAAATAATGGCTGTAACCCAGAAGCCTGACCCAAGAAACTTTTTAAGGAAGGAGTTCATTAAGCTGTTAATTAACAAATACACATCTCTCTGCCACTTTGGTGAGACCTCATCTGAAGTTTTCATCAAGGTGTGGTGCCCTCACTACAGGGAGAACATGGATCTGATGGAGCAGGTCCAGAGGAGGGCCACAAAAATGATCAGGAGGTTGGAGCAGCTCTGCCATGAGGGCAGGTTGAGGGAGCTGGGGGTGTGCAGCCTGGAGAAGAGAAGGCTCCAGGGAGACCTAATAGCAGCCTACCAGTACCTGAAGTGGGCTTCAAGAAGGATGCAGAGAGACTGATTGTGAAGTCCTGCAGGGACAGGATGAGGACAATGGCTTCAGACTAGAGCAGAGCAGATTGAGATTGGATGTTAGGAACAAGTTCTGCACCATGAGGGTAGTGAAACGCTGGAAGAGGTTGCCCAGGGAGGTGGTTGAGACTTCATACCTGGAGACATTCAAGGTGAGGGTGGACAGGGCTGTGGGCAACCTGATCTAGTTGAGGATGTCCATGCTGACTGCAGAGGGAGTTGGACTGGATGAGCTTTGGAGGTTCCTTCCAACCCAGACCATTCCATGATTCTGTCTCTATGGTTGCTGCAGTACTAGGCAATATCTTTGAGCAAAAGAGGTTATTAGAGATGCTTTCTAGTTTATCTTTCTAAGGCAATCTACACATTTCTGCTCATGGCAGAGTGTGTGATACAGAACATGTTTAAAAAAACAAAACAAAACAAAACAAAAAGCCTAACCAACTGCCAGAGCCATTTAACCACTGCCTTTCTGCTTCCAGTTATTTAGAGCTGAAGCAGAGCTTTTACTCTCCACGAGCAAATAAAACTCTGAACCATTAAGACATTAATTTCCTCTCCCCTGGAAATAATTTTCACTCCTGGAACAGCTCACTCTGTGTGCCATGCTTTAAATCAAAGTGAAACAGGCAATAAGCTGCTGCTGCTGTGCTGGGGAACATGAACAAAGCAGACACAAGCACATAGCACAGGGGAGGTTTAAAGCCTATGGAGGGATAGGTCTGGTCAGGTGAGGATGTAACAGCTTTAGCCTAGTTGTAGACATCAAGCACAGGTAAAATCTGCAGCTATATATGGTGAGAGAAACAATGCAGCACTTCATCACTGCATGACACTATAAAAGTCTAAAAGTTGTGGCTGTGATTGTGGATTTGTGATTAGGAAGTGTTAGCAGCCTCTGTTACCACTTTAAATTGGGGTGCTACTGAGAATGTAACTGATTTAGTGAAACAAGTCTAACCTGAGACTGTGGTGCAATTATATAAAGTAAAATCCTCATCATTTTAGCACAGTTCAGGGGGGAGAAAATAGGATTGGCACACCTGCATTGCTGACCATAAAGAGCAGGTTCCTGAGCCAGTTTTAAACAAGGGAATGTACCTAAGAGGAAATAAAATTAGCATGCATGCACTTCATAGCCATTATCATAGAATCATAGAATGGTAAGGTTGGAGGGGACCTCAAGGATCATCCAGTTCCAACCCCCTGCCATAGGCAGGGACACCTCCCACTAGTACAGGTTACTCAAGGCCTCGTCCAAGCTGGCCTTGAACA
>VWZE01013588.1:32567-50512 GCA_013396675.1 Eubucco bourcierii
TAGACCGCCCCTGGCACAACTTGAGACTGTCCCCCCTCATTCTGTTGCTGGTTGCCTGGGAGAAGAGACCAACCTAACATGGCTAGAACCTCCTTTCAGGTAGTTGTAGAGAAAATGAGGTCTGCCCTGAGCCTCCTCTTTTCCAGGCTANAGGGGGGTACAAGAAAGCTGAGGAGGGACTTTGTAGGCTGTCAGGTAGTGATGGGACTAGGGGGAATGGAACAAAGTTAGAAATGAAGAGATTCAGCCTAGATGTTAGGAACTTCTTCAGGACAAGGGTGGTGAGAGCCTGGCAGAGGTTGCCCAGGGAGGTGGTGGAAGCCTCATTCCTGGAGGTGTTTAAGGACAGGCTGGATGAGTCTGTGGGCAGCCTGATCTAGTGTGAGGTGTCCCTGCCCATGGTAGGGGGGTTGGAACTGGATGATCTTTGTGATCCCTTCCAACATGACTGATTCTATGATTCTATACAGACACCTGTGGCAGTGTGAATCATAGCACTGCAGAGTGTCATTGTGTAAATCTTGGGAGTTCAGCTTATACTGAGGGTTTCCAGCTTGAGAGGATGACTTATAAGGCCCAAGGGGAAACCTTACAGCTCCTATCTGTCCCAACAAGCACAACCTATGTTCTTTGGTCTGGCAATGATCAGAGTGCACAGTGCAAGATAGGGACCATGACTGGGGGGAAAAAAAACCAATAAAACAAATAAAAGCAAACAGTTCACACAAAATGAGACTGAGAAACAAAAAGGCTTTGCTTCTGAAGATTATTTGGTGGTGTAAACTGCAAGTTACATTACAACCTTTAAGTCTAATTAAGTTGGGGAATACAGGCAGTAAAACTAGGCTTGAAATTCAACAGACTTTCATTTTTAATGGATAAAGGTGGTAGGATTCAGCCCTAGAGATGGAAATATAAATGCCAGGCTTAAGTAGCTGACTGCATAATGACATTGCTTGAAGTGCTCATCTTGCACATGCACTTGCACATAAATTCACAAGAAGCACCACTCCAGGTCTCAATTTCCAGAGAAGACTGAAGCTGGACAAATACAAAAACCTGTTTTGATCTCAGGTGGGATATGCAAAACTTAAAGCTCTGCCAGAATATTGCTCAGGAAAAAAAAAAGAGTTCCACATCACAATTTCACATTCACAGAGCAAAAGACAGTAGGTATGACCTCAGATAGTGTACAAGATCATAGAATCACAGAATGGTAAGGTTGGAAAGGGCCTCAAAGCTCATCCAGTTCCAACCCCCTGACATAGGCAGGGACACCTCCCACTAGCACAGCTCACTCAAGGCCTCCTTCAACCTGGCCTTCAACACCTCCAGGGAGGGAGCAGCCACAACCTCCCTGGGCAACCTGTGCCAGTGTCTCACCACCCTCACTGCAAACAACTTCCTCCTAACATCCAGTCTAAATCTCCCCTCTGCCAGTTCAAACCCACCACCCCTTGTCCTGTCATTACAAGACCTTGTCAATAGTCCCTCCCCAGCCCTCCTGTAGCTCCCTTCAGATACTGGAAGGTCACTCCAAGGTCTCCTGGAAGCCTTCTCTTCTCCAGGTTGCAGAGCCCCAACTCTCTCAGCTTGTCCTCATAGCAGAGCTGCTGCAGCCCTCTGAGCATCTTGGTGGCCTCCTCTGGACCTGCTCCAACACTTCCATGTCCTTCCTGTGCTGAGGGCTCCAGAACTGCACACAGGACTCCAGATGGGGTCCAGGTGTTTGTTTGTCCACTGACTGGTCTGAAAGGGGAAGAAGTGAATCAGTAAGTTCCTGTAGCATAAAATAGAAAACAGAGTGGAGCTCTCTATGAAAAGTACTGCAGAAAGCATTGCTCCTTTTCAAAGGCAGAAGACAAAACCAGTGTACTTCTCAGGGCTCCTTGTGACACTTAAGAGCATCACTGCACCTGTGTGAGTGGCACAGAAAGAAAGATCTTCCCAGATGCTTTGTGTTGCCATCCTGTGCTGCAGCAAGAGTAGAAACAGGAGGGATTTTTATCCTCATGACAGGTGACAAATCAACAGGATTCTGAGCAACAAATTAAAGCTGTTTGTCACAAACCCCTGTTTTCAATGTCCCTGCCAGTGAGAGCCTAAAGCAATACACATCTTTTGAGGAATTCTTTAGCTGTTTCAAATGTGCCCCCAGGAGAAGTCATTGCATGTGCCAAGCATTTTGTGAAGTCACTTTCAAAGACAGACATTAAAGAGGTCCTCGTCTGTCACCTCTCAGCACCTTCCTGTCAGAGTTGCTGATATTTCTTGCACATCTAGACAAAAAATGTCTCTGGAGAAGAAGTTACTGGAATTGGATGTTAGGAACAAGTTCTTTACCATAAGAGAGCTACAAAGATGATGAAGAGGTAGGAGCACTACAAGGAGAGGCTGAGGGACCTTGGGCTGTCTGGTCTGGTGGATCATAGAATCAATCTTAGACATTATAATCATAGAATCTTAGACATTATAATCATAGAATCATAGAATCAAGCAGGTTGGAAGAGACCTCCAAGCTCACCCAGCCCAACCTATCATCCAGTCCTAGCCAATCAACCACACCATGGCACTAAGTGCCCCAGCCAGGTTTTCCTTCAACACCTCCAGGGATGGGGACTCCACCACCTCCCTGGGCAGCCCATTCCAATGCCAATCACTCTCTGGCAAGAACTTCCTCCTAACATCCAGCCTAGACCTCCCCTGGCACAACTTGAGACTGTGACCTTATTGTGGCCTTTCAGTACATTAAGGGGACTACAAGAAAGCTGGGGAGGGACATTTTAGGCTGCAAGGCAGTGATAGGTCTGGGGGGAACGGAACCAAGTTAGAAATGGGGAGGTTCAAACTGGATGTTAGGAAGAAGTTCTTCAGCATGAGGACGATGAGAGCCTGGAAGGGGTTGCTCAGGGAGGTGGTGGAAGCCTCATCCCTGGAGGTGTTTAAGTCCAGGTTGTATGGGGCTGTGGATAACCTGATCTAGTGTGAGATGTCCCTGCCCATGGAAGGGGGGGTTGGAGCTGGATGATCCTTGAGGTCCCTTCCAACCCTGACTGAGTCTATGATTCTAATATTCTATGATTCTAAACCTACCCTGACACACCTTGAGACTGTCCTCTTGTTCTGTTCCTCATTGCCTGGGAGAAGAGACCAATCCCACCTGGCTGCAACCTCCTTTCAGGTAGCTGTAGACAGCAATGAGGTCTGCCCTGAGCCTCCTCTTCTTCAGGCTGCACACCCCCAGCTCCCTCAACCTCTCCTCAGTACAGACCAATCTGAGGACGATGAATATCGCAAGCCTCTGTATGACCTTCTTAGAAAGTAGAACATTTGTCAGAGATTTGTCTTTCAGATTTATGCTTGATCCTATCAGGAGGTTAAATGTTAGCCCTTTCATTCCAAGTAGGCGAGCAGGGTCGTGCATTAATGTGGCCAGCCAGGTGTGAAGTGAATGAGGTAGAACAGGTTAATGGCATTGCTGACCTCAGAGAGATGGGAAGCTGGCACTGGTGCAGGCAACAGGATTTCTGAGACATACTCCATTTACTCTGCTTTCAGACATTAACAGGGCTTTATTAGAAAGCAAGGAGCTGAAATGAAACATAAAAACGCTCCAAAGAATGGAAATATATGCACGGGTACAAGTCCCTGGCATGTTAACACAGTTCCTGAGTCATGATTGCATTGCTTTGCAGCTAGTCAGAAGGAAAATAAATTTATATATATATTTATATATATATATATATATATATATATATTTAAAATACCACTGATAGGTGGATTTACCCATCTGTCTAACTCATCAGGAAGAAGTTGTCAGAGTCTCTGCACAGATATAATTATTTGTGTGCTCACGTGTAGGTGTATATTGTGCACAGATATAGTTATCTGTGTACTCACATATAAGTGTAGGTGTATATTGTATACACATATAGGTGTATATTGTGCACAGATACACTTATGTCTACTCACATACAGCTATATACTTTGCACAGATATAACTATTTGTGTACTCACATATAAGTATATACTGTGCACAGATATAACTGTTTGTGTACTCACATATAAGTATATACTGTGCACAGATGTAATTATTTGTGTACTCACATATAAGTATATACTATGCACAGATGTGATTATTTGTGTACTCACATATAAGTATATACTGTGCACAGATATGATTATTTGTGTACTCACATATAAGTATATACTGTGCACAGATATAACTGTTTGTATGCTCACATATAAGCATATTCTGTGCACAGATGTAATTATTTGTGTATCACAGTATCACCAAGTTTGGAAGAGATCTCAAAGCTCATCAAGTCCAACCCATTGCCACAGCCCTCAAGACCAGACCATGGCACCAAGTGCCACGTCCAAACCTGCCTTGAACACCTCCAGGGACGCTGACTCCACCACCTCCCTGGGCAGCCCATTCCAGCACTCAATGACTCTCTCAGGCAAGAACTTTCTCCTCACCTCCAGCCTAAACTTCCCCTGGCACAGCTTGAGACTGTGTCCCCTTGTTCTGGTGCTGGTTGCCTGAGAGAAGAAAGCAACCTCCTCCTGGCTACAACCACCCTTCAGGGAGTTGTAGACAAGTGTATACTGTGCACAGACATATTTATTTGTATACTCATATATAATTATTTGACAGGCATTGAAGATGTGACTGCAGACTGAGAGGAAGAGCTGTAAGAACAAGTCAACAATGCCTTGAAATCTTTGTTGTAACTGAGTGGGTTACCATGAGGTGGGCAGAGGTTGATATATAAGCAGTGGTTACTATAGTTACCAGTATGCCTTTCTGTCCCTTTAATGAGGAGCTAATCACTTTGTTCTCAGTCCAAGACATCCCTACTTTGCTCATTCGCCTCTCCACCCACACCAGGCTACTTTTCTTCCCCAAGGAAAGACAGAAAGACAGCAATATGAACCCTCAGGATCAACAGACTCCTTGACTAGCTAATCCCAAACCCTCAGGGAAAAGAAATAGGAGCAACATTAACCCTTGGGAACACCACACTCCTTGTCGAGCTAATACTAAACCCTTATGGAAAAGAAATAGGAGCAACATTAACCCTTGAGAACAACAGAATCCTTGACTAGCTAATTCCAAACCCTTAGGGAAAAGAATTAGAAGCAATATTAACCCTTGGGAACAACAGACTCCTTGACTAGTTAATCCCAAACCCTTAGGGAAAAAGAAATAGGAGCAACATTAACCCTTGGGAACACCACACTCCTTGACTAGCTAATTCTAAACCCTTATGGAAAAGAAACAGGAGCAATATTAACTCTCCCAAGCAACAAGGTCCTTGACTAGCTAATCTCAAGGTAAAAAAAGCAGGATTCCACAGACGTGCTGAGCTTAACAGTGGGCAGTACTCTGTCATGCCATGGCAGTAGATAACACTTCCCACCTGACCACAGCTACCATAAATTCCAGAAGGCTTCCATGGAAGTACATACCTTACATTTCTATTCATGGAATCAAATAGGAGAGATGAGGGGAAAGAAGAACTCAAATACTTAATGAACAACTTGCAATAAACCCCCAAAAGGTGGTAGCTCCTAGGATTAAAATCACCCCGAGGTTCTACATGCACACACAGTAGCTTTTCTCCCCCTCTGAAATGACGTTTTACAGTAGTAGGAGATGAATTCTGACCCAAATCCCAGGAGGAATTGAAGGGCTCACAGCCAACAGTTAGGATGCTGTGCTGCCCAAAATATCTGCCAGCTGCCTTCAGCATCTCCCTTCACAGATCTGTTTAGCTCTTTTCTTTAGGTTAAAAGGACAAGAGCATGAACATAGGTGCCAAATGCCCTTTTTAGACACAGCTGGGTTTCTGAAACCAGCTCTCACCCTGCCCAAATCTCAATTGCTGGGTCGATAGGCACAAATACCTCAAAGACTCCAACCACACAAATCCTGGAGGACTTCCTCATGCAAGAACTAAGAAGGGAGACATAGGGCTGCCAAGTTTCACAGCACATTTCACCTCTCTAATGAGCAGGACACTCCCACGAGGTGTGGAATCAAGTTACAAAACAAAGCAAAACCCCAACTCATGGCTGAGAGTCACCTGAAGCACAATAACTATTAGAATAATCTGGCTGATGACCCAGAATATCATGAAGTAAGTGTCTGATCTTTTCGGTTTCTGCCCTTCTGCACTACAAATTAGGTACAGCTCTTCATTATGGAAGCTAAAACTTCCAGCATTTCCAGAGGAGCTACAAATTAGGTGCAACCCTTCATTCTGGAAGCAAAAAATTCCAGCATTTCCAGAGGAGCTACAAATTAGGTGCAACCCTTCATTCTGGAAGCAAAAAATTCCAGCATTTCCAGAGGAGCTACAAATTAGGTGCAACCCTTCATTCTGGAAGCAAAAAATTCCAGCATTTCCAGAGGAGCTACAAATTAGGTGCAACCCTTCATTCTGGAAGCAAAAAAATCCAGCTTTTTCCAGATGAGCCACAAATTAGGTGCAGCTCTTCATTCTGTAAGATAAAAAATCATTATTTTTTTTCCAGATGAGCTACAAATTAGGTGCATCTCTTCATTCTGGAGGATAGAACTTGAAGGTTTTTTCAGATGAGTATACAAATAAATATATCTGTGCACAGTATACACTTGTCTACAACTCCCTGAAGGGTGGTTGTAGCCAGGAGGAGGTTGCTTTCTTCTCTCAGGTAAGCAGCACCAGAACAAGAGGACACAGTCTCAAGCTGTGCCAGGGGAAGTTTAGGCTGGAGGTGAGGAGAAAGTTCTTGCCTGAGAGAGTCATTGACTGCTGGAATGGGCTGCCCAGGGAGGTGGTGGAGTCAGCGTCCCTGGAGGTGTTCAAGGCAGGTTTGGAGGTGGCACTTGGTGCCATGGTCTGGTCTTGAGGTCTGCGGTAACGAGTTGGACTTGACGAGCTTTGAGGTCTCTTGTAACCTTGGTGATACTGTGATACTGTGTGATAAGACAGTCCCTCTGTAGGATCCTTTCAGCTGTTGGGAGGCAGCTCTAAGGTCCCCCCAGAGCCTTCTCTTCTCTAGGTTGAACACCTCCAGCTCCCTCAGCCTGTCCTGATAGCAGAGGTGTTCATGCTTTGAACATTGTTTCTCTCATCAACATTATTGCTTTAACTGTCATCAGCTAATGCCTAGTGGTAGCAGCTTGTTACATACCTCCTACCAATGGTTTACCTGCAAATAAACTTATAATAGTTCCAAGTTTCACAAACAAAGTTGGCCAAAAAGAGAAGATGTGCAAATGCCAAAGGTAAAGATTGTGCTGTGATTTCATGAGAGAATCCAGACACAAGTCACACAAGAAATGGGTTTCATTGGTTTCAACAGTCAGCAGCGTTTCACTGAAACACTAAAAGCAAATGAACCCAAATATCATTTTATGTTTGAGACAGGGGGGAGCACAGTGATCATTTTAGGAAAGGTTTCTGGCAACAAATCCCTTATTATCTGGAGGAAACAATGTCAATTCAGCATGCTAATTCTTGGACACAAGAAATGTCACCATAAAACCTGACTTAAAAGTGACTGAGGTGCTACTGCAGAAAGTCAAGGTAGCCTGTGGGGATTTTTACATCCTTTGGGAACAGGATCACAGAACAAAGTTTCAGGGCAGGACACAGACAAACTAGCTTCAACCTTCCCATTCAGCATCATGCATGACTAATATATATTTGGTAGCACTGCTGAGGGCAAACAATGCCAGTGCAATTTGGAGACCTGCAGTCTAAGTGCTGAGTGGTCCACCTTGGACAGACTGTTAAGATACCTACAGTAAAGGGTATCATAAATACTGGGAGGAGCTCAGTTAGGGAGATACTACTATAGATCTTTTGGGTCTGTTTTTCTCTTTTTTTTTTTTTTCTTTTTTTTTTCCCCCATTTCTAAGTGGTCTACTTAGCAGCAAAGGGGAAGAAAGAATCATAGAATCAAACAGGTTGAGAGAGACCTTCAAGATCATTCAGTCTGCAGGACCAAGAGACAACTAAGGCAACACTTTGTAGAAAACTTAGGATCATAGAATGGTAAGGTTGGAAGGGACCTCAAGGATCATCCAGTTCCAACCCCCTGCCATAGGCAGGGACACCTCCCACTAGCACAGGTCACTCAAGGCCTCCTCCAACCTGGCCTTGAACACCTCCAGGGAGGGAGCAGCCACAACCTCCCTGGGCAACCTGTGCCAGTGTCTCACCACCCTCATTGCAAAGAACTTCCTCCTAACATCCAGTCTAAACCTCCCCTCTGCCGGTTTAAACCTGTTAGTCCTCATCCTGTCATTACAAGACCTTTTAAATAGTCCCTCCCCAGACCTCCTGTAGTCCCCTTCAGATCCTGGAAGGCCACTCCAAGTTTTCCTGTAAGCCTTCTCCTCTCCAGGCTGCAGAGCCCCAACTCCTGTAGCCTGTCCTCATAGAAGAGCTTCTGCAAGCTCTCCAAGCACTTTTCTCTTAAGAGATAATTTTCCACTGTTAGCTAAGATCTTTCATTTTCAGCAAACTAAGAAAACAGGGGAAAAAAGAGCTTTCAAGGCCAGCCTGTGATACATGCATATTACCCAAAGAGTGACAGACAGTTGCATAAGCACAAAAAGAAAAGGTATTTTGAGAAAATTACAGCACCATTAATTCCTGAAAAGGTTATTATCTCTGAGTATGCTTTCTCTTGTTCAAAAGCCCTCACTGATAGCTACAATTACTTAAAACAATAGCAATTATGCTCCATACAAACTGTGAAAGCTAGTGAAAGTGTTGGGTAAAGTAGGGTGGCATCAGCCCAGCCCAGGGTGAGGCTTTCTCTACCTAGTGAATTAGAACTGAGCTTATTTCTACAGCAAGATCTAAATGCTACCTCCTATTCTGCCTGGTTCTCTGGATGTCAATGATCACAGAATCACAGACACATGCAGGTTGGCAAAGCCCCTCAGGATCACCAAGTCCAACTTAGAACCCTACTCTACAAGGTTCACCTTAAATCACAGCCCTGAGCACCACATCCAAGCCACCCTTAAACACATCCAGGATTGGGGACTCCACCACCTCCCTGGGAAGCTCATTCCAGTCCCTGGCCACTCTCTCAAAAAAAATATTTTTCCTAATGTCCAATCTAAACCTTTCCAGTCTCAGCTTGAGGCCATTCCCCCTTGTTCTGTCTCCAATGACCTGTGAGCAGAGCCCAGCACCAACCTCTCCACAATGTCCTTTCAGGTAGCTGTAGAGAGCAATGAGGTCTGCCCTCAGCCTCCTCTTTTTCACACTAACCAGCCCCAGCTCCCTCAGTTGTTCCTCAAGATTTATTCTCCAAGCCCTTCCCAACTTCCTTGCCCTCCTGTGGACCCACTCCAGCACCTCCACATCTCTCTTGTATTGCAGTGCTTAAAACTGATATAAGAATATGAAGTCTCAACTGTGATAACAGAGTTATCATTGCTAGATGCTGCTTATACAGATTCCCCTCACTGGGAGGGTGACATTGCTGAAGGCTACTACCAAGGCAGCTAATAAGTTCCCCTCTCAGCTGTAAAACAGTTTATAAGATGAGCAGTTGCCTATTTGCATATGAAAGACAAAAAGCAACAATCAAAATAATCTCCAGGAGATGAATTATTCCATCCTTGCAGTTCTCCATGTAATTTGTCATCTTGTATTAGCTTTTCCCTTGTTCAAATGTTCTGCACAGCAGAACCATTCCTTCCTGTGAGATGAGGGAACAAATTGTGTATTTTAAACACTTCTGCTCTATTTGAAACAGAAAGTGGGTCACTGGGTTTGCAGATTATTTAATTTCGTTCTCAATTGTGTCCTGCATCTCTTGTCATCAGCGTGAACATTAGATGCTGCTAAATCAAACAGAGCTATTTAATCACAGGAGTTAGCAAACAGGCAACTACATTGCACAGAAGACTGCTGGGGACAGCCACAACTGCTCAGCAAAAGCCAAGTTCATAAAATTCAACAAGGCCAAGTGTAAGGTCCTGCACCTGGGTAGGCACAATCCCAAGCACAACTCCAGGCTGGGTGGGGAATGGCTGAGAGCAGCCCTGAGGAAAAGGCCCTGGGGGTCTGGGGTGATGAAAAGCTCATGAGGCTCATGTGGCCTTGAACACCTCCAGGGAGGGAGCAGCCACAACCTCCCTGGGCAACCTGTGCCAGTGTCTCACCACCCTCACTGCAAACAACTTCCTCCTAACATCCAGTTTCAATCTCCCCTCTGCCACTTCAAACCCATTGCCCCTTGTCCTGTCGTTGCAGGACCTTGTAAATAATCCTTCCCCAGCCTTCCTGTAGGCCCCCTTCAGCTACTGGAAGGCTACTATCAGGTCCCCTCAAAGCCTTCTCTTCTGCAGGCTGAAGAGCTCCAACTCTCTCAGCCTGTTCTCATAGGAGAGCTGCTCCAGCCCTCTTCTCCCAGACTGAAGGCTCTTAGTCCCCCAGCTACAGCAGCAGTCTCACTCTGCATCACCTGTGCTTCAGTTTCACCTTCTCTCAATGCAAGCAACCAAAATCAGCCCAAGCTGTAGTCTGACCACTGTCCTATGGAGTGGTGTTACCAGTCTCTTATACCTGAGTGCATTTAAGAAGCTATTGGACTAGAAGAACCCATAATTTGGTTTAGATTTGCTTAGCAATGTTCTGAAAAGTGATTGTAGCAGCTGGACCACCCATGGCATCTGTTGATCCAGGTAGCACAGCTCTAGGGAAAGGAGCTTTGCCTTTGCACAGACCGGCACAACAGAGTGCCACTCCAGGATGGGTACCACCATGACAAATGTTTATTAGTCTTGTTTTCACTTGTTATAAACTAGCTGTGGCATGCCCAAAATGGCAGCTGGCAGTGACTTGACTCTTACCCATTGTCACTTATTGAACTTTAAGTTTTGCCTCTGTAAGTCACTTTCTTGGAACCCCAGAAACTGGTTCCCTGAATCCTGGAGCTTGCTGCAACCATCAAAGATCACAGAATCACAGCAACATCCAGGTTGGTAAAGCCCCTCAGGATCACCAAGTCCAACCTAGAACTCTACCTTACAAGATTCACCTTAAACCATATCCCNTTGAAATCCCTTCCAACCTTACCGTTCTATGATTCTATAACTACTAGTCTAATAGTATTTGAAATTAGTTTGACTTTATTCAAAAGCAACATAAAAAGAAATCAGCTCCATATATTTCAAGGAGTAAGTAATTAATACTATTACTTATTATTATTACAAATGCTATTACTATTTGTTAAATTCAGGTAAGTTTAAAGAAAGCTACTACCTACCTGCTCCCTTCCACATCCAGTTCCATAACTGGAATCACAAAGAAAGGAATTAAAAGTTGCCCAACTCAGGATAAAGTAAACAGAAAGCATCATCAGACACCTTCTTCACATGGCATTGGATCTGTGGTGTATTAGATCCTAGTGAAGCTAGCAGATAGCTTGTCATCTTTGAGCTTTTATCTGGTGAGGCCACACCAGCAGATCTTAGAATCATAGAATCATAGAATGGTAAGGTTGGAAGGGACCTCAAGGATCATCTAGTCACCCTTACAGTCAAGAAGTTCTTCCTCATGTCAAGGTGGAACTTCCTGTGCTGTAGTTTATGCCCATTCCCCCTTGTCCTATCCCAGGGCATAACTGAGAAGAGTTTNCATGAAAAACATTTCCCTAATGTCTAATCTAAGCCTACCCCGTGACAGCTTGAGACCATTCCCCTTTGTTCTATCTCAGATTACCTGTGAGAAGAGCCCAGCAGCAGCCTCTACAATGCCCCTTCAGGTAGCTGTAGACAGCAATGAGTTATGCCCTTAGCATCCTCTTTTTTGAATTAACCATCCCCAGCTCCCTCAGACTCTCCTCATCAGAATGGGTGGAAAAAAATAAGGCACCATCACCAAATGAACTGAGTACCAGGAAATGGTTTTAATGATTCCATAGGATCACAGGCTCACAGAATGTTAGGGGTTGGAAGGGATCTCCATAGGTCACTGAGTTTAACCCCCTCTGCCAGAGCAGGACCACAGAATCTAGTGCAGGTTGCACAGGAACACATCCATACAGGGCTACAAAGGCTCCAGAGAAGGAGACTCCACAACCTCTCTGGGCAGCCTGCTCCAGTGCTCTGTCACCCTTACAGTCAAGAAGTTCTTCCTCATGTTAAGGTGGAACTTCCTGTGCTGTAGTTTATGCCCATTACCCCTTGTCCTATCCCAGGGCATAACTGAGAAGAGTTTGTCCCCTCCCTCTTGACCCCCAGCCCTCAAATATTTATAGACATAGATTAGATCCCCTCTAAGTCTTCTCTTCACCAGACCAAGCAGTCCCAGGTCCCTCAGCCTCTCCTCACAGAGCACTGCTCCAGCTCCTTCAGCATCCTTGCAGCCCTCGCTTGGACTCTCTCCAGCAGATCCTTGCTCCTCTTGAGCTAGGAAGCCCAGAACTGGATGCAGTACTCCAGGTGAGGTCTCACTAGGGCAGAGTAGAAGGGGAGGATCTGCTGCCCACACTCCTCTTAATGCCCCCCAGGACACCATTGGCCTTTGTGGCCACCAGGGCAAGTCGCTGTCCCATGGAGAGCTTCTTGTGCACCAGCAGTGTCATCTCTCCTCCACAGGGCTGCTGTCCAGCACATCACCTCCCAGTCTGTACTGATGCATAGATCCTGAGCCTTCAAGACAACATAACCAACACGGAATGTGCATGTCTGGAATTACAGATGATTTTTGAGATGTCACAGGGTGCTCTTTCAGCTGCTGAACATAGAAAATCCAAACTCAGGCTGAATTGGTAGTTTTACATTTCTTAAGAGTTCCTTAATGCAAATAAAAAAATAAAAAAAATTCAAGTTCCTGAGATCAGAAGCTGGAATCTCTTCTTGGTTCTGCTGATGCAGCAAAAATTACTATGCCACAGCAACAGAGGAGCCTGTGAGCCTGTCGGGGGCCTTTTGCCTTGCTGGCTGTTCAAGCAATTACTTAGTAGCACTGGAGATGAGATTAACCAAACTAAATTAGAACAACACTCATATATTTCACTTCCTTTCACCATCAATAATTGCCAGTTAAATTTAAATTTGTTCACATTCAGGATGAAAAAGTAAAGATGTCCTTAGTGGAAGTATTTGACCACTTATCAGTTGAAAGGGAAAATTGGGCTATTTATGGACTGTTAATGCTCAGACCATCTGAAAAGCAAAGCACAGATTAATTTTTTTTTTTTTTACACTTTAAGATCCCTGCTGCCTGTTAAAAAAAAATGGAGAGGCCTTTGAACGAAATTCTACACCTTCATAGAATCATAGAATGGTAAGGTTGGAAGGGACCTCAAGGATCATCTAGTTCCAAACCCCTGCCATAGGCAGGGACACCTCCCACTAGTACAGGTCACTCAAGGCCTCCTCCAACATGGCCTTGAACACCTCCAGGGAGGGAGCAGCCACAACCTCCCTGGGCAACCTGTGCCAGTGTCTCACCACCCTCACTGCAAACAACTTCCTCCTAACATCCAGTCTAAATCTCCCCTCTGCCAGTTCAAACCCACTGCCCCTTGTCCTGTCATTACAAGACCTTGTCAATAGTCCCTCCCCAGCCTTCCTGTAGCCCCCTTCAGATCCTGGAAGGCTACTCTAAGGTCTCCTGGAAGCCTTCTCTTCTCCAGGCTGCAGAGCCCCAACTCTCTCAGTCTGTCCTCATAAAAGAGCTGCTGCAGCCCTCTGAGCATCTTCGTGGCCCTCCTCTGGACCCAGATTTCACCCAGATTTCCCCCCTCCTCCAATGGCATGACCAAACCTTTACATGTAAATCAACCTCTTCTCCCAGTGCAGGTTTCCTCATGTAATGACAAGGGATCCCATCCTATCCATTAGGTGAACCCTAAAAATGCCCAGATTTGGGGTTCAGTACATAAACTTACTCCTAGATGGTACTTGGGAGGATGCTAAGAGGGAAATTGTCCTTCAAATGGATCAGAAGCTGATCTGTTAAGACTAAGCAGTAGTAAACCATGCAGAGTCACAAGTGTCATAATCTGGATTCGGCATCTCACTGACCTGTGCCATCTGGAGTTGGTCCACAGTGCTGGGGTTGTAGGAGGCAGCTCTCATTGACTTACTCACCACCCTTTGGTTAGCAACTGTGACTGCCCTTGCTTGGTATGTGCTTTTTACACCAATCTGCTTTCTTCTGTAGTACAGTCCAGCTCCTGATTTCAATATCATTTCTTCTGATGCCAGCTCACACAATCACAAAATTAATCAGGTTGGAAAAGACCTTTGAGANAGAACTGTCCTGAATGCAAATTACTGTGGTAAGACTCAGGATTGTCTTGGTTTGCTGTGGTTACAGCAAATTATGGGGTGTATTAGAAGGGCTGTGGTTAGTAGGCTGAGAGAGGTTCTCCTGCCCCTCTACTCTGCCCTGATGAGGCGGCATTTGGAGTACTGTGTCCAATTCTGAACCACTCAGTTCAAAAGGGGCACAGAATTGCTTGAGAGAGTCCAGAGCAGAGCCACAAAGATGACAAAAAGAATGGAACAGCTTTGTTAGAAGGAGAGCCTGAGGGAGTTGGGGTTGTGCTGCTGGGAGAGGAAGAGACTGAGAGGTGACCTCAGCAATGGGTATCAGTGTGTGCAGGGTGAGTGCCAAGAGGTTGGAGCCAGGCTCTGCTGGGTGATGCTCAGGGACAGCACAAGGGGCAATGGGTGGAAGCTGAGGCATAGGAAGTTTCATTTAAACATGAGGAGGAAATTTTTCCCTGTGAGGGTGATAGAACCCTGGCACACCTTGCCCATGGCAGTTGTGGAGTCTCCCTCTCTGGAGATATTCAAGACCTGCCTGGATGCGTTCCTGTGTGATCCACTCTAGGTGATCCTGCTCTGGCAGGGGGTTTTGAAGGTCATCCAGTCCCTGGCAATTTGTGATTCCGTGAAATCAGTTTGATAAAACTGTCCCCAAGACCCAAGAGTTATCACATAGCACAAACCAGACCCATCAGAGAGGGAGAAGTGCAGGCAGCAACTGCACTGCCACAGGCATCCTTCTTTGATGATGCTCTTGTAGAGTCTCCTGACTCTGTGAGTATCTCTGTGGGATGCTGCCACATCAGATGCCACCTCGGGGGCTCTGTGGTGCATTTGATGCCCCAAGGAAGAGATTGCCTTAAGACAGTTGAGGTTTGTTTGGGTTTTTTTAGAAGCCTTGGCAGGTTTCAAATTTACATCTACACCACATTTCATCAAATATGACACAGCCAAAGCATTTTTCTGCTCTGTTCCCACTGTATTAACTCTGAGTTTTTTCAGAGATGGTGAAGTCCATTGCCAATTTCCCATGGTAGGACAGCTTTACACTGGAAAATCTGAGAGCAGAGCATGTGGAGCCTCCAAATTTAGCTTTTGAAATTAAAGCAATAGGCCATGACAAGCAGTGAATTTCTTGAGCAGTTATTGCACACTGCAGGGGGCATTAAAAGGTACAAGACAGAAAGCCAAATGGCTTTTTAAGCACTCAAGCAGAGTGAAGCTCAAGTGGAAATTAATTACCTGGAGTGTGTTATTGCTCTTGCAACATGCAATTTGAGCACCTTAAATACAACAGAATAAGCTATGTTTTAAATAGCAAATAATAATCATAGGATCATAGAAGCATAGAATCAGTCAGGGTTGGAAGGGACCACAAGGATCAGCCAGTTCCAACCCTCCTGCCATGGGCAGGGACACCTCACACTAGATCAGGGTGGCCACAGCCTCATCCAGCCTGGCCTTAAACACCTCCAGGGATGAGGCTTCCACCACCTCCCTGGGCAACTCATTCCAGGCTCTCACCACTCTCATGCTGAAGAACTTCTTCCTAACATTCAGTCTGAATCTACTTATTTCTAGTTTTGTTCCATTCCCCCCAGTCCTGTCACTACCTGACAGCCTAAAAAGTCCTTCCCCAGTTTTCTTGTAGCCCCTTTTAGATACTGAAAGATCACAAGAAGGTCACCTGGGAGCCTTCTCCTCTCCAGACTGAACAGCCCCAACTCCCTCAGTCTCTCCTCATAGCAGAGCAGTTCCAGCCCTTTGAGCATCCTCATGGCTCTTCTCTGGACACCTTCCAGCACATCCACAGGCCTCTTGTAACAGGGGCTCCAGAACTGGACACAGTACTATAGGTGGGGTCTCACCAGCGCAGAGGCAGAGGGGCAGAATCACTTCCCTTGCCCTGCTGCCCACACTGCTCTGGATGCAGCCCAGGCTCTGGCTGGCTTTCTGGGCTGCCAGAGCACACTGGAAAGAAACATAAAGTAGGAGGAGTTCTTAAAGGCAAGCATTCTGCAGGACACCTATGTATAATTTCAGACAACTCATCCATAATTTTAGTGCTCTTAACTTTGAAGGAGAAAACTTGCCAAAACAGAGCATTCAGATCTACAATACACACCTTGGGCATGCCTTTACTGAGTATTGAAGAAATAAAAATGCCTCTAAGTACAAAGACCATTTAATTCTGAAAAACTGAAGATACTTGGTTAGCGTTTCAGTCAGCCACGTGTTTAGGAAATGTATAGAGGCACAACTAATGACACTAACATTTTGTCCAAAATTCTCTACGTTTAAATGTGGTTACCATTAAAATAAGATAAAACTCAGGGTGGTGTTTGCTGCTATACCCAGGTGACTCTTCTTCCAAGTGAGATGACCTCTTTAAGGGTTCCTGCTGGCTGCTAAGGTGAATCCAGGTGCTGCAAGGCCTAATTCCTAAGCAAGTAAATCCCAATGGTGTCTAGACCAAGGCAGTGGCATCCCCACTACAAAGCTCGACAGGGCTCTGGGCAACCTGACTCAGCTGAGGATGTCCTTGCTGACTGCAGAGGGGGTTGGACTGGACAACCTTTGGAGGTCTCTTCCAAGCCAGACCATTCTAGGATTTTATGATCCCATAAGTTCCCCAGCCTTCACAGGGACACACTGTTCATCTTGCAGCTGCTGTGCTGCAACATTTTGACCTAAGCTGTGCATTTTGCTTAAGTTGTGAGTGAAAAGGTCTCCACTGGCCATCCCCCAGATTTGGATGCAATACATATCACCTCATAAGGCTGCTCGGGTGTGGCCATCTCAGTCCTCGCAGCAGTTTTCACTCCCCTGGCTCACTAGTATCACCCTGCCCATGTTTAGCCATCAGACGTAAGAAGGCAACCCATACTTGCTCCCTGTTCTTGGCACTGAAAGGAAAGCACAGCCAAAAGCCATAGCCTCCTCACCCCAGAATAACATGAAGCAACACCTCCCTGCACACAACAAACTGCTGCATCCAGACAGCAGTGAATAGAATCGTAGAATCAGTCAGGGTTGGAAGGGACCACAAGGATCAGCCAGTTCCAACCCTGCTGCCATGGGCAGGGACACCTCACACAAGATCAGGCTGGCCACAGCCTCATCCAGCCTGACCTTAAACACCTCCAGGGATGAGGCTTCCACCACCTCCTGGGCAACCCCTGCCAGGATCTCAACACCATCATGCTGAAGAACTTCTTCCTAACATCCAGTCTGAATCTCTGGCTCACTTCTAGCTTGGTTGCATTCCACCCACTCCTATCGCTACCTGACATCCTAAAAAGTCCCTTCCCAGATTTCTTGTAGGCCCCCTTCAGATACTGAAAGGTCATAATAAGGTTACCTCCTCAGAATTAGATATTTCTTTTATCACTTTCATAATAAGATTTAAATAAATAAATAAAATAAAATAATTTAAATACCCACAGAAAATGGTAAACATCTTTGAAGTCTTTTCCTGTCTTTCCCCTTAATGTTTGCAGTATCTTACTGCTTGGCAGCTAATTAGTACCCTGCTGAGAGGCAGTGCTGTTAGGCAGTGTTGAGCCACAAAGGAGAGGGGAGAGGGCTGGAGGCTGATTCAATCACACACAGGCACACCTTGCTCTGCAGTGCACACACA
>VWZE01013589.1:0-10721 GCA_013396675.1 Eubucco bourcierii
GGTGTCATCTGCAAACTTGCTGAGGGTGCACTCAAACATGTTAAAAGATATCTTAGCTAGAAGGTATCTTTATCTTTGCACTATTCACTATCCTCTTAGAACACTGTTGATATAATTTTTTTTTTAATAACTGACACCTATTTAATTAAAATATCTCTATAAATTACTGTAATTACACTTGAAAAAAAGATCTGGTGAAAATATTGAACATAATTTAAAAATTATTCCAGTTATTAGTATCTTAAAAACATTAATAGAAGAAGTAACTGGGAAAGTAAATTGCTGCAGTAGAAATATTTAATTCCTAATGTCTACACATTCTACTCCATTTTAATTTTAGAGTCATCCTGGAGTGGATCCTAGCAAGTTTATGTAGTTTGTTACTTAAGCTAATTTCAAAGTTTCTTTCATCTCAGAGCATTCATCTGCTATGTTGCAAAATGCAAACTTATAACACCTTGTTAAACAAGAAGGCTAAATCCATGTAGTAGGTTTACTATGATGTTTTCAGCACCAAAGAACACTATCTTATCATGGTCACTTTGTAAGATACTTAACAGTGAAGGAAAAAGGTGAAAATACAGTTTAAGTACAGTATCCATTTTTCGTGGTTTTAACTTGAAAACGTACTGGTAAATAGTTTTCCCAGCACAATTACTTGTGGAGACTTACATTAGCAGTTGTTGAAATATAGTATGATAACATTTTCTACTGATTGCCAACAGAGATGTAATTGAGGATATATGTGCTTCTAGAACCTTGTAGAAATCATGCTGTATCAGAAGTCAGCAGTGTCTTCTGTACTGCATTTCCCATGTTGTTTATTTTCATGAATTTTGAGTACCAATCTGAAACTACTTTTAAGAAGTTAGTGCAGGTATGATTCTAAAAGAACCCGTTCTCTTTAGGAAAAAACATATGAATTTACAGTGAGCACTATGTTGTGTGGTTTTGGTCAGGTTCCCATGCTCTAAATTTTGAGTTCTAGTGTGTTTAATATTCGTTCCTGTAAATATAAATGTGATAAATATAACACTATGAAATGGTCATACAATCAAATTTAAGAGCTCCTTTCCAGTGTACACATTAAAATTAGTAAAAGAATAAAGTGAGCTCTCAAAAGTTGATTTTTAGATGCTTGTATCTGTTATTATTAGAAATTTACAAAGAAAGGTTTTATAGAAGATTTCCATAACACTTCAAAATAACACACGTTATTTAAAGTATTACTACAGCTACAGAATCCAAACAAGTCTGCAAAACAGAATAGAAAGCAAGTTCCACCATAGTAAGCTCTTCATTTTCTATTTTTCCTTTCATGTATGATGTGTTATAGCCTTCAAAGATAGGATCAATCATATTGTATATAACAATAATTGCAGAACAGTTCTTCTACAATGTGTGTAAATTTTTAAACCTTTTTTAAAAAACCAAGACTGAACAGTATCATTAGACTTGGAGCAATCAGGATAACAAATAAATCGACAGATGTGTGCAGTGAGGTATTGTGGCAGATCAGCACTTTGTTAAACAAAGATGGGAGTTTAGGACATTCCAGTACTTTGGGGCAATTTATGGTGCTATTAACCATTTAACCTCTGAGCTTTGAATTTCTGTATTTCTTTTAAATTTCACATCTAAAATAAAAAGTCTTAAACATAGTGTTTATGCTAAGATACTGTCTTAATTCACTTGTTGAAAAATGGGTGAAATCAAAGATGTCATTCTCTTCTAAAAAGTATGGTTGCCTTTTTTTTTTTTTACAGTTATCAGTAACACTGATAATCAAGCTAATTCTCCTGCATTTTGATGTTTCTTCTAGTATAAAAATCAAATGTATTTTAATTGAAATAACCTACACAAATCTTTTTTAAAAAGTTACAGCAATAGATAGCTCTGCTTTTAATCTGTTAGTAATATAAAACCAGTGAATCTTATAACTCTAAGATTTCCTAGAATCATAGAGTAGTAGCAATTGGAAGTGACCTTTGGAGATCATCTAGCCCAACATCCCAGCTAACACAGGTATGCACAGGAACACATCAGGGAGGTTTTTTTAAATCTCCAGAGAAGGAAACTCTTCAACCCCTCTCTGGGCAGCCTGTTCCAGTGCTTCATCATCCTCAAAGAAAAGAAGTTTCTCCTTAAGTTCAAGTGAAACCTCCTGTGTTCTAGTTTGTGCCTGTTACATGTTATTCTGACGCTGGCCACCACCCTTATCCTCATAACCTTCACCCTTTCTTTAGATATTTATATGCATTGATAAGATCCACTGCTAGTTTTCTCTCTTCCAGGCTGAAGAGCCCCAGATCTTTCAGCCTCTCAAGAGAAATGCTCCAGTCCCATAATCATCCTTGTGGCCATCTGTTGGGACTCTCTCCAGTAGTTCCCAGTCACTCTTGAACTGGGGAGTCCAGAACTGAATACAATACTCTGGGTGTGGCCTCACCAGAGCAGAGTGGAAAGGGAACCTCCCTCAACCTGCTGGATACACTCTCTTCCTTTTGCACCCTAGAATACCGTTGCCCTTTTTGTCCACAGGGGCACACTGCTGGCTCATGGTGAGCTTGCTGTCCACCAGCACTCTCAGGTCCTCCATTGCATAGCTGCTTTCCAGCAGGCTAACCCCTAACTTGTACTGATCCATCAGTTTTTTGCTGTCCAAGTGCAAGACTCTCCACTTGCCCTTGCTGAACTTCAGGAGGTGCTCCTGTGCCAAACTTTTCCAGTGTCTCCAGGTCTTGCTGAATTGCAGCACAGTTCTATGCTGTCTGCTTCTCTAACCCATGCTTCCTAAGCTTACTGATGAGGACATTGTGAGGGGCACTGCCTTGCTGAAGTGAAGGCAGACAACATCCGCTGCTCTCCTCTCATCTATACAATTGGTCACACCATCATAGAAGGCTACCAGATCAGCCAAGTGTGATTTCCCCTTCATGAATCCATGACAACTATTCCTTATAATCTTCTTTTTCTCCCACATTTTTAGAGATGACCTCCAGAATAAGCTGTTCCATCACCTTTCCAGAAATGGAGGTGAGGGTGACTGGCATGTCATTTGCTGGATCCGCCTTCTTGCTTTTTCAGAAGATTGAAGTGACATTAGCTTTCTTTCAATCTTCAGGTACCTCCCTTGTGCTCCATGACCTGTGTTCCATGGTGGTCTCCATCATGGAGATCATGGGGCTTAGTCAGCTAGTAGTAAGCTAGTCAGCTAGTAACCTTAGTCAGCTTCTTCAACACTTGTGGGTGCATCCCACCAGGACCCATGGATTTATGGGTGCAAGCTTATCTAGGTGATCTCTAACCCAATCTTCCTTGACTATTGGAAAGCCTTCCTTCCTCCAACCTTTACTCTTACCTTCAGCAGCTGAGGGCTGGCCTTCACAGTGCTGCACAGTGGTTCCCAGCTCCTCCTATTTGTTGCCTGTGCTATGTGTATTGGCTTCCTGAAGGATTAAGAAATACTCACTTTTCTTAAGACTGACCTATCACCTTGAAAAGTAGTCATGAAGGAAAGCTGCAAATGCAAGACCACAGGTCAGCCTGTCATGGTGCTGACAGGTCTCTGATATAAAACCCAATTTACTGTTTAAGAAGCACATCCATTATCCTTCTGATTTTAAAATAGGGCATACATCAGCAAAATTATAAAAGGAAGTGCTTAAGAGTTATGAAAGTCAAGGACTATTTCATATCAGAAAGTCACAACCTTTTTTGCATATTACTGATTAAAATTACAGTGAATGTTAATATTAATCTCTTTTTTTTTTTTCCTTCCAGAAAGTTAAGACTTTGTATCAGTTGAACTTCTGTCAGTGTATTTCTACTTGTATTATATTGTTATTTGGATTAGTCAGACATTATATTGTATTACTCTATAGGAGTTGAAGAGTTTTTTGAAAGTGTGGATAATTTAGGCAAACTCATGTAATTTGGGGGGAAAAAGATCTGTTGTGGGTTTGTTTGTTTTTCCATTAGGATCAAAACACCAACAGCAATCCATGTTTTTCTTTTCATTAGGTTTACAATTAATCTCCATGTGTAATTAGGAATAGAGTAAAATTCTTAAGTTTCCTGTGTAATTTCCATGTACATCACTTTCAAGCAAACTGGATCTTTATTTGTCTGAAACTTAATCTATTTTTTTGTTCTCAGCAGTTTCGGTAGTTCTGGAAATAAGGTTTACCTATCATCTACCTCTTTCATTGGTCTAATTATGGGTTTTCAAAATTCTTTATGCAGTTACTCAATATGGTGTTGATGTCCATAAAACTTACAGCTTTATGGATGCACCTGTTTTTATCGTCTTACCTTCAAACTGCTGAAACTGGCAAAATCACCAAAAAAAAAAAAAAAAAAAAGTGCATGGAACCATATTCTTTTACAACCCTATCAGCTATCCAGTCTCTGGAGAGAGCAGGAAGAGGGTGTATATTCTTTCTGGATCTCAGTAAGAAAAATCTGACAACAGTAGACCTAATAAAATAGCTATTTTAATACGACAGAATAAAAAGATTAATAGAACTGGCAGTAAATTTTATGTCCTTTCAGATTCTTGGAGTCCTCCTTTTGTTCAGTATTACTGTGAACTCTAGGTGGATTTTTCCCATGGCATGCTGCACATGCAATTTCTTTGAAGAGATTCCTGTTTCTTCCCATACCAGGGTGCTTTTTATTTTGTGTAGCAAACAAAGTCATATCTCTTCTTTTGGCAGGCTGGAATGTTATCACTATCATAAGAGTTACCAACATGTGGCACACATAGGCATCAGCCACTGCAGTCAGTTCCCTTACAGTGGCATAAATCATACTAACATAGAGGCTTCTCAAGCCTTAAGGCCCAACACAACAGACATGGCTTTGCTCAGGATCCACAGAAAACATTGTGCAATGTTTTCCACAAGACTCTTCATACATTCATCTGGACGAATGTAGATGCATACCAAAAAAATGAGGCAAGAGAAACATGAGGTACCCGTTGAACTTATAACATGCATTGAGTTAGAAGAAATATTAACTCTGCCTTCCTACAGTGTGAATCTGCTCATGGTAGAGCCGACTTAATCAAAATTGTTCGAAATAACTGCTTAGTATATATGAATTAACATGATTTGGTGCCACAGATTATTCTGTATCTACTGTGTAACTCTACTCATCTACATTTAGCCTATATCTGGGACTACAGCAGTTGAAGGGAGATTGGGAAATGGAGAAAGGTTGAAATCAGATTGAAATCAAATCAGGCTGAAATCCATCAGGTTGAAATCAAGGTGGTTAGTGTGTTAATGTTTAACATATATGTATTATTCTCACATGCTAGAGTAAAACAAGTACTTGAAGGAATTAAGTTACATGGGAAGAAAACAGTTGGAAGACTGTAGCCATAGGTTGGGATCATATTGACGTGGAAAATGGGTCGACCGCACTGGTTTGTACTTTAGCACGGTGACGATAAAGCTTCATGATTGAGTACTTCCAGTAATTTATGGACAAGAGAGGCAGATGGTGTTGGGTAATAGGCATTTTCTGCTTCAGTTTGTTTTCTATGCGAAGACTGCTACTTTCCAACCACAAGTGAGGATAGGAATAGCAAGTGCTAATATGCCAGCAGCAGAACAAAGGCTTTTTACAACAGCTCTTCTTTTTCTTCTATGAGTACAGGCTCATCCTCTGTAGAAGTGTTTCTCCTGTAGTTGTGGATGTACAAATTGCTCAGTCTTTCATAACTTCCTGCAAAAGTTGTTCTGTAGCCCCAAGTGCTGCTCGTGCTCATCATCTTCAGGAAAGCTGTTTTTAATGCTGTGTTGTTACTGATTGAGTGCTTCTGCGTACCAAGTAGTACTTTTGTCAACCAAACACTTCCCTCCTCACATTCTTTAATACCAGTTTCGTGCAGGAATCCAAGCAAGTCTTTTTTTTAAAAAGCAGTAGTAGTCTTCTAGCTACTACTTTTTCTTGCATCTTTGCAACTGGAAGGGGAATAGCTCTTTTAGGAAAAGAGGGTCTCTCAGGGCAAATGATAATTTCTCACACTTACAAATATGAGTTATTTATTTCTTTTTGTATGAAGAGTTCCCTCATCTGCTATGAGGACAGGCTGAGAGAGTTGGGGCTTTTCAGCCTGGAGAAGAGAAGGCTTCGAGGAGACCTTATAGTAGCCTTCCAGTATCTGAAGGGGGCCTACAGGAAGGCTGCAGAGGGACTATTTACAAGGTCTTGCAATGACAGGACAAGGAGCAATGCATTTAAACTGGAAAAGGATACATTTAAACTGGATGTTAGAAAGAAGTTCTTTACAGTGAGGGTGGTGAGACACTGAAACAGGTTGCCTGTGGAGGTTGTGGCTGCTCCCTCCCTGGAGGTGTTCAAGGCCAGGTTGGACAAGGCCCTGAGTAACCTGTGCTAGTGGGAGGTGTCCCTGCCTATGACAGGGGGTTGGGCTAGATGGTCTTTGAGGTCCTTTCCAACCCTACCATCCTATGATTCTGTGATTCTATGAAACAAACTTCCCCCTTCATACTGAATGCGATGCTCAGCGTATGGGATACATCTGTGAGCCAGCTTGAATCAGCAGTTGTGGCTGACTCAGAACTGCTGTGGGCTTGCAGCCCATTAATGGCCTGCAACTGTCCAAGCAAACCCAAGATAACTCTGAATGCAGGGAATTTTCTGGAATCAGCCCTACATATTTGCAATTCTATCTAGATTCTTTAAAGTGTTCTGCATTATTTGTATTGTCCTTTATGAGGAATTAACTTAATCATATATTTGAGAAGATATATTAAGTTTAGAAATCCAAATATTTTTACTTGCGTTCTCAAAGTCATTTTAGGTCAGTTTATGATCTGGGCATTTACTCTATATAAGTACAAAGCTGGATTTATTCAGGGACAGTGAAATGTTTTTGTCTTTAGATTTCACAGCTGTCTTTTTTCCTTCAAGTCCAAGAGGTTTATTCTCTTATCCCTGAAATGATACACGAAAATCAGCTAAGTCTCAGCAGAAGTGTTTGAATCCTCTTTACTGCTACTGGAAATAATAAAAGTAGCATTGTTACATGAAAGACTTTTTTTTTTTTTTTCTTAATTATAATGTTAACAACAGTCACCTTTGGAAAATGTCCAAAATTCATAGTCATATATTCTTAAAGCATTTCTATCATTTTTTTCTGATTATTTGTTTTCATGCCTCTTTCTTTTCTACTTTTGTTAGTACCTGGGTTGTTTGGGTTTATGCGCTGTTCTAGATGAATAAGAAAATTAATAAAGTTACTAGCCTCTGATTTATTTAAAGTCTATTCTTGTAAGGAATCATCATATTTTTGCAAAGACATGTTTAAATTCATCTGGTACTAGTCTTGAATACAACGAATCAACATTGCACCCTAAAGCATCTACCAAAATTTTTGAAGAGTGTTTTATCACAGTATCACAGTATCACAGTATCGCAAGGGTTGGAAGAGACCTCAGAGATCATCAAGTCCAACCCATCACCACAGCCCTCAAGACTAGACCATGGCACTAAGTGCCATGTCCAAACGTGCCTTGAATGCCTCCAGGGACGGTGACTCCACCACCTCCCTGGGCAGCCCATTCCAGTGACAAATTACTCTCTCAGTGAAGAACTTCCTCCTCACCTCCAGCCTAAACTTGCCTTGGCGCAGCCTGAGACTGTGTCCTCTTGTTCTGTCACTGGTTGCCTGAGAGAAGAAGGTAACCTCCTCCTGGCCACAACCACCCTTCAGGTAGTTGTAGACAGCAATAAGGTCCCCCCTGAGCCTCCTCTTCTCCAGGCTAAACAGTCNATTTTTGCAAAGACATGTTTAAATTCATCTGGTACTAGTCTTGAATACAACGAATCAACATTGCACCCTAAAGCATCTACCAAAATTTTTGAAGAGTGTTTTATAAACCTTATCATTTTATTACTGTCTTAGTTTTAGTTACCAAATTGTTAAGATTCTTAATTTTGGAATCCAGGTTCAATATCTACATTTCAACTTGTATTTACCTTCACTGTAGTTAACATGAGGCTATACAATTTGTTCATCTTTGTCAGAGATCTGTAGTGTTACCAACTTCAGCTTATTTCCTAAAGATACAAGTATTTTCTGACTTTAAATTATGTTATGCTCTAGATCCTACTATGGCAAAACTGCTTTTCTTTAATTAGATTTTGCTTTTTAAAAATACTGTCTTTTGTAGTAACATCCTTGCAAGTTTGTGTTCTTGCTTTCTTGTAAGCAGTTCCTTTCTTAAAATGGAATCTGCCAGTTGTCAGAAATACCCAAACTGTTATTCAAACAAATAGAACCCATATGAGGGGAGTTTTTTCCTTCCACTTACTGATTTACATATACCTCAACAATCTCTCTGTTCTGGTTTGGTGCAGAGGGAAGGTGATTTTTTTTTTCTTTAGGGTGGGTTTTTTTTTTTTCCATTCTGACATTAGTTGAAAGAATTTTTACATAATAGAATTTTTACATACAAGAATACTTACTGCTAAACACTAGTGGAGACTGAGTTCAGTATTCAGTGGAAACTGTCTTCTGGAAATTTCATCACTTTTTCATGCACAGTTCCTGTACTATTGTCTTGACTGTGTTACACAAACACAGTCTTTTACCTTCAAAAACCAATGGATACAGTGTATATCTCTAGTGTATATAATACACTAAAAAAACCTTTTGTATTTTGAGTTATATTTATGTTTCTATGGAAATATTGAAAATTTATTTCTATATATGAAAGATGGACATAAACACTTGTGGACATTCAGTATATATGTTCACATATTGCACGAAGGAGAAATTATTTGAATTATTGAATTTCAAAAAGCTCATCCTTATTATGAGTGTAGATTTTTCTGTTTATTTTTTGAGATGCTAGGACTTGATATTTATAGAGAAGACACATCAAAGTGATGTGAATATGACCTCTGATATCTGATTTGTGCCAGTATCAGTTGTGATTAGTCTGATCATCTCTTATATCCTCTTTAATCCTCTCTAAGTCCCTTTATTATTGCAAACTCCAGTATCTAACATAAATGTTTTTCTTATGCCAGTTGCAATATGAATTAATTTAGGAAATTAATTTTTCTGACTGCACTCTCTGCTTGTGCATCTTGCAAGGATTTTTTTTGTGGCATCTTTTGGTAACAATTTTAAAGTTGTGGTGTCATCAAGAAGAGTATGATTAATTTATTCTTTCTGTTATTACGAGATGGAAGTATTGTTGATTCATAAATATAAAACAATAGGTGACTGATTACACAAATGTGAGATTTTAGGGCTTCATTTTGTTCAGGAATCAAAGAAGTAATTCATAGCAAATAATTCACTCAATGAGTTTAAATGAATTTATTTTATACCGTTCCAAAAGTGTTTATGAGAAAATCTGAATACTCTCAATCTTATTTATTGTACTGATTTATTTTCAGCCACTTGGCAAAGACTTTCTAATATGAATAATTTACTAAAACACAGTTTCAGTTATGTGAGCCTTCAAAATAGTCTTTTTAATCATAGAATCATAGAATCAGCCAGGTCAGAAGAGACCTTCAAGATCATCCAGTCCAACCTATACCCAACCCTATCCAATCAACTGCAGACTTACTGATGACGGACTCAATCCCCTCAGCCAGATCACCAGTAAAGATATTGAACAGGACCGTGTCCAACACTGATCCCTGGGGGACACCACTAGTGGCTGCCAGCTGGATGTGGCACCATTCACCATCACTCTCTGGTCCCAGCCCTCCAGCCAATTCTTGACCCATATCAGAGTGAATCTGTCCAAGCCATGAGATGCCAGCTTTACCAGAAGCTTGTTGTGACAGACGGTGTCAGAAGCTTTGTTGAAGTCCAGGTAGACTACATCCACAGCCTTCCCCACATTTACCAGGCAGGTAACCTGGTCATAAAAGATCAGGTTGGTCAGGTAGGACTTGCTCTTCCTAAATGAATGCTGTCTGGGTCTGATCCCTTGGCCATCCTATAGGTGCTTTGTGATGAATCCATCATAGTCAATACCGTAACTGCCTATTGGAAGACCGTCTTTATTCTGAAACAGAAAATACAGGGCAGACTGTACTTATGATTTCAAAGCGGAACATAAGTCTGTGTTTTTCATACTGAACAGTAAAGTGTGAGATTGACTGTAGGTTTGCCTATAAAATATTCAATCAGCTGAATATTTTGTTTTCAGTATCACGTAACTTCACCAATAACTCTGTTGTTAGTCAGCTATACAACAAATAGTTTTTCATTGAACTAGAGATATTTTTTCAGAGGAGTGCGTCCCAGAAATGCAAAAGTTGTCTATACATCATACACCATTTTCATCTAAGTTTATAGAAAATTCAGTTGTGCTGGTTTGAGGCTAATTAGAATATTTAATAGAGAAAATTACACTATAGGCTGTGAAAGGAAAGCATGGTGATGTCTGTTTCGCTCATAGGCTTGCTAAAAATTGTTTTGGGAAAAATAACCAAAATACAGATAAGTCAGTCTCTGTCTGTCTCTTGCTGGAAGAACAGCATCTCAGGCAGTCTAGCAGCTTCTGCCTCTGGCTCCTCTGCCGATTAATTTTCACTAACCGCTTTTCTTCTAACTCACCTGACCGATCCTCCTAATTTACCTTGAGTGTAAGGCAAAGCTTGGGGTAAGGTACAGGGGTGGGGAGAAGGTGGAAGGGTGGTTGGGAGCCCCTCCTGGG
>VWZE01013589.1:10734-36197 GCA_013396675.1 Eubucco bourcierii
AGCTGGCTGAGTTCTAGTCTGGGTCATTTTACAAACTGGCGGGGGGGGGGGAAGGGAACTCCCGAACCATCACATCAGTATAAAAAGAAAGATAGAAAATTTGAGCTAAATGTTTGTTATTTTTTTTTTTAAATCAGCAGTAGGTAATTTTTTTCTTCACAGCAAGATTAAAACTCTTACCAAAATATTTAGCAAATTATGAAATTTCAAAATTCCCCTCAGAATTTTCATTCCTTCTGTATCTGTCTACATCTAAAGGAAATGTATTCATTGAAACAGAAGTTCCATTACTCTGGAAAAAAAAATGCCTGAACTGTTGGGCATTTAGTGGCATCCATTTTAGTTGATCATGAATTGATTTTTTTTTTTTTAAGTAAAATCATTATTTGTGTTTTGAAATAGTTTCAGCTGTACTTAAATTGTAAATACAGACATATATTTTCCCCATAAAAATACTGTGTATTCTGAAGAAATATAAATGTGTGATATGCCTTTAGCTTTTACCTGATAGCAAAAGAAATTATTGATACTAGATTAATAATTTATGTATAGCTCATCTGAGTTTTCTTATCCTGTCATTCATAAAAGAACTATGGATTTTACTGAGGCCGGTGATTATCTTTTAGCTTGAGTTTGAGTAAATACAAAGTATTGAAGCTTGTCATAGCAAATGCTTTCTATTTTCTTATGTCAGCAAATTTCCGAGATTAATACCTTCTGCTTGATTGTTACAACGCTGCTGCACTACTTGCTCGATTCTAACACATTAATCTTTCAAGACTTTGAAATAAACTAGTGCAGGTATTATAAATATGTTTTGTGGTTTTAGTCATATGACATTCATCTGTGCTATGATTAGCTGCAGTGCCTTTTCCATTCTGACTTACATCAGTGTTACAACTTGCTCTTATTTAACAGCTGAACTGTCAAATTAATGTATTACCAAAAATTAATTCCTTCTTAAAATATTAGTAGGTCTGCTAGCTAAATTATAGTTACTGCTCACCTGTCTTCCACACCTTTACTTCATGGTTACCCAACTATCTTTCCTATATCATGCAACAGATCTATGTCGAACTAAATTGTCAACAGTGTTCTCAATTTCTATTTACCTTTGAAACCTGAATTTCTATTAAAGACCTGAAGGGAAGCTTCCCTGAAGGGAAGTTTTGATTTTGCCAGTTGTACCAATTCATATAATAAAAGATGTTCACTCTGTATGCAAATTTTAGTGATGGATCCCCCATACACCTCAAGTCCTTGTATAGATTGCTTATATGTGTGAAGGAAAACTGAGATGATAAATATTTAGTAATGGTAATAGATTAGAAATTATGTACTGCAAATCTAAGTATGATCTTACATTTCTTCAGTTTGATCTTTTAAAAAATCTGAATCATAATAGAATCATAGAATCACAGAAGGTAAGGTTGGAAGTGACCTCAAGGATCATTTAGTTCCAACCCCCTGCCATAGGCAGGGACACCTCCCACTAGGAGAGGTCACTCAAGGCCTTCTCCAACCTGGCCTTGAACACCTCCAGGGAGGGAGCAGCCACAACCTCCCTGGGCAACCTGTTTCAGCATCTCACCACCCTCACTGTAAAGAACTTCCTCCTAACATCTAGTCTAAATCTCCCCTCTTCCAGTTTAAACCCATTGCCCCTCGTCCTGTCATTGCAAGACCTTGTAAATAGTCCCTCCCACCTTGTAAATAGTCCCTCCCCAGCCTTCCTGTAGGCCTCTTTCAGATACTGGAAGGCTACTATCATGTCCCCTCCAAGCCTTCTCTTCTCCAGGCTGAAGAACCCCAACTCTTGTAGTCTGTCCTCATAGGAAAGCTTCTCCAGCCTTCTGCTCATCTTTGTGGCTAATGAGTCAATAGATTTTGGAAATTCTCAAGAATTATAGATGCGAAGCTTTTATGTTGCTGAGTAGTTTGGCAACATTATTTTTTGTTGTGGATTATCAGTTAGATCAGTCAGTCTTGTGCTGAACTGGTGGTAAGCTGAGTGAGCTCAAGAAGAAAAGATGGATGAAGCCTAATGTTTTACTACTAGTTTCTGTTTGTCGCTCTTCTGTGGTTTCAGCTATACTTTTTACTCTTCACTTGGTTTATCTTTTCTTTACAAGCAAAACAAACTAGATAAAGTCTTTTTCTGAGATTAAAGAGCATGCAGCAGCAAGTTGGTGTAACTAGTGTTTTTCTATTAAGCATAGTGAGCTGCTAGGTGTGAAGTTGGGCAGCTGGTTCAGTGGCTGCAGCAAGGAACTTCACCCTCAGTTTTTATGGGACCTTGTCCAGATGTTATGATGAGTACTATAAAATAATTACATCACTATGGAAATGAAACTTTTATGAAAATGGGATGGTATCACTGTGGAATTTGGTCACAAATTTGTCATCAACTTGCATCTGGAGCTATGATCACTTGAATCATGACCACAGCATGAATATCAGAAAGTGAAAAGAACAGCTATTGAGTAGACATGGCTACTGGAATAGCCTGATGAAGATAGTAGAACTATTCATGTTAAAACTATACAACTGTACCGATCATAATAAATTCCGTGCAGTTTGGTGGTGGTGTCACCCTGGCTGGGCATCAAATGCCCACAAAACCTGCTCTATCACTCCCTTTCTTAGATGGACAGGAGAGAGGGGAAAATAACAGAAGCCAATTATAAGATAGAAGCAATTTAATAATAATAAAAAGCACGTGGGATAGACCCCACGGAAGCAAAATTAGAGAGAGATGTTAATCTCTACTTCCCATTGGCAGGACTATGGTCATTCTTGGGAAGCAGGGTTCTCTATGTGTAGTGATTCCCCTGGAGGACAGACGCCTTGGATGAATCTCCCCAGACTTCCTTCTTTCACTTCGTTCTTATATCTGAGTTGATGTCATATGGCCTGAAATATGTCTTTGGCCAGTTTGAGCAAGCTGGCTCTGCTATGTCCCCTCAGACTCTCGGGGAGTGCAAATGTTGGAAAAGCACAGCCTGGGTGCTAGGCTCAGCAGTAGCCAAAATGCTGGTGTCTTATCAACATCCAACTACAGCACTACAAAGCACAGCACAAGAAAAATGCTTTGAGAAGAATTAACTCCAGCTCAGCCCAAAACAAATATTTGACTGGAAATAGGCTCTTCAGGAATGAAGGCTGTGAAGGTGAGGAGTGGGAATTGTCCTTTATATGAAAGAGCAGCTGGATTGCATGGAGCTCTGCCATGTGACAAATGATGAGTCAGCAAAGAGTTTGTGTGTTAGGATTAAAGAGAATACAAGCAGAGTAACATTGTTGCGGGTATCTACTACAGACCACCTAACCAGGTAGAAGATGATGAGGCCTTCTTCAGACAACTGGAAGAAGCCTCACTTTTACAGGCCCTGATACTCATGGGTGACCTGATGATGTCACTTCAGTGTTGCTCTTGATGATCTTTGAAAGATCATGGCAGTCTTGGAAAGTTCTTTGAAACTTGAAGGAAGCAAGTGTCATTCCTGTCTTCAAGAAGGGGAAGAAAGAGGATCCATAGAACTACAGACCTTTCACTGCTCCATAGGAACATGGTTGAACTCCTTATGGAAACTGTTTCCCAATCCATGCAAGACAAGATGATGATTGGGAATAGTCAGCATGGATTTACAAAGTGGAACTCATGCTTAACCAACATGATAGCCTTCTAAGATGAGGTAACTGGCTTGTAGGATAGACAGCAGTGAATGTTGTCTATTTTGATCTTAGTAAATATTTTGTTGTTGTCCCTTCTAACATGAATATAAAACTGAGAAATGGACTAGGTAAGTGGGCAATGAGATGGATTGAAAATTAGCTTAACTGATGGAATTGAAAGGATGTGATCAATGGCACAGCCCAAGTTGAGACTAATGTTTAGTGGCATAGCCCAGGGGATTTAATGGCTAAGCCTCAAGGGCAAGTTTACTAACTTAAACAGCCTGTGTAATTTCTTTGGCTACAAAAACATACACTGAGTGAAACCAAGAATCCATGATTCATCTAATTACAGTCTTAACAGTGATGCTTGAAAGAATCTGGATCTCAGACTGTTTTTCAGTATGGCAAAAACTGCCCAAAATCTGCTATAATTAGTCTCTAATCTAAAATTAATAAGCTTACTGAAAATGGAGAGATTTGTAATATCTCAAGGCATTTTTGGTAACATGACAGAAATAATGAAATATAAAAACAGTGCTAAGATTTTAAAACAAAACAAATAAAAAAACAAGCAAACAAACAAAACCCAACAAAATGTGCTTTGATATTCAGTAAGAGAAATTAGTCTAGCATTACTTAACTAAAAACCTGAGACATCATGATACTTCTGATACTTCTAGCAAAAGAAAAGGAGACCAGAAAATGTCTTAAGGCAGAGTAATGAAATCACTGTGAAACCATTTCTTAAGTCACATCACATAAACTAGAGGAATTGTTATACAAAAGCATAGGACTTGGTATGGGAAAGACTTTAAATGTGTCACTGAAGATTAACAAAAATCACATATAATTGCCAAACTTAATTTGATTATGATGATAACTTCGTTTTAGGAATTATTTTTTGAAGTTGGAATTACATTCTCCATATCTTCCAGACCTCAAAAAATCCACAAAATTTTCACCTCCCTGAATATGGGACAGACTGATTTAGCCCAGGGCAACCTGGGGCAACCTGGTCTAATTGAGGATGCCCCTGCTGTGGGGATGGGGGAGATTGGAGGTCCCTTCCAGCCCGGACCATTCTATGATTCTATAATAACCATGCTGTATGGACTGAAGATGCTAAGAGCTTCAGTATCAGAAAGAGCTATATTCAATAAACAGAAATGGTAATATGAACCAAAGTTCAAAGTTTTTTGTATAAATATTTCATAGATTCTGTCAGGTTAATGTATTTCTATACAGACATGAAAAATTACTTTTATTTTTGAAGGAAAAAAGATGCAAAAACCCACTAAGTCTAGGTGGTTTGGGATGTTGAAACAAAACACTTGGAGAATATCAATGACTACAAAGACTTATTAATACTGCATCTGCAAATATGAAAAGCATTTCAGATACTGACATCTATGAAAGTATTATCATTGTGACCTATGAAGAATACATCTGTCCCTCCACAATCACAACCAGTGAAGACATTCTGTGAGAGCTCCTTTTCGCTTGCATCCTGTTTTGAATCCTGAGACAAAAATTGTCTCTTTTTGCCTTTCCTAGGGGAATAATTTTACCTATGTGAAGAACAGATAGATGGAAGTTGTTAAAACATTTTCAAATGTCTACAATTTGAATTAAACAACTATTCTTTTCCTATGAAGTTTCCTCTTGTGAGAGAACATTCATATTTAACGCTGAAGAAAGCCACTGATCTGTTGTCCTTGCAAAAAGGACAACAGATCTTGGCAGATTAATACATACCTTCATCAGCAACATTAGCACTGAGAGAAAGGAGTAAAAACTGCTGTACTGTAGAATGTATATTGCATCATGATGTCCTAAATTCAAATATGAGTACCAACAAACTTTTTTGCTAATATTTTGTCCCAGTAATGAACAAGGTAATTTATAATAGATTTCAATCTGAATGAACTAAGGCAATTAGTTAAACAGAAAAAGTACTCATGTAGGTGACACACCCCAAACCAGATCTTGACAACCTACATGTAACATACCTAGAAGAGTGCTGGGGAGGATTTGGGTCTGTAGGGCTTATGCATTTCTTTCTAATAATAACAAAGAAAGAAACTGAAGTCCTAGACTGGCTTTCAATTAACTTGATAAAGAAAGAAACATGAAGATAACTCAAGTATTATGTGAAGATAAATTTTGACAGATAGAGGCAGAAACATTCCTATACAGAGAATGTCTTTAGAGAATGCTGATTCTCCTAAGATTTTAAGATTCTCCTAAAAGGCTTGTAACAGCCCAACAGTCAACTGAGAATCCCATTGAAATGTACAAAAGGAAAAAATGCACATATGTTGTTACACTGTTTTCTGAAAGATGATTAAACTATCAGTAAACATGGTGACGCATCAGCTATGCTAAGTCTATTCTCTGCATTGTATTGTCACCAGCAGTTTAACATTGGTGTAAGGAGTACTTTGCAAAAGGCACAAATGGTCAAGTGGCAAACAGATAACTCTGAGTGCCTGTTGAAAGGCTCTTCGCCAGCGGCACCAGTTTATGGTAACAAGGATTTCTGTTACAGATAATTGTGTTCAAAAGTATGTAAGAAGCTACTTTCATACGTAAAAAAAAAATCATGCCATGCTAAGTTTACTGTGAATTTTGACTCTAAGGAGTCAATTGACTGGAGCGAACGCAGAGCAGGGCAATGAAGCTGGTGAAGGTCCTGGAGAATAGATCTTATGAGGAGTGACTGAGGGAGCTGGGGCTGTTTAGTTTGAAAAAGAGGAGGTTGAGGAGACATCTCATCGCTGTCTACAGCTACCTGAAAGGATGTTGTGGAGAGATTGGTGCTGGTATCTTCTCACGGGTAAATAGAGGTAGAATGAGAGGGAATGGCCTCAAGCTCTGACTGGGTTTAGATTGGACGTTAGGAAATATTTTTTCACAGCAAGACTGGTGAGGCATTGGGATGGGCTACCCAGGGAGGTGATGGAGTCACCAACCCTGGATGTGTTTAAAAGTCATTTGAATGTGGTGCTTGGGGAAATGGTTTAAGGTGAGTCTTGTAGAGTAGGGATATTGGTTGGTTTGGTTGATGATCCTGAGGGTCTTTTCCAACCTGGACATTTCTGTGATTCTGTGATTGTAATAATTATCAGTTGCTTATTGGATAGAGCTGGGTGGATAGGATAGGGCTGGAATGGATGACCTTGGAGGTCTTTTCCAATCTGCTTGATTCTGTGATTCTGTGTTCTTTTGCAGTATATTGAAGCAGAAGTGTTTTCTTTCCAACATAGTATATTATTCATAAAGTAATTTGAGAAAAGAAAAACATGTAACATAGGTAAAGACTGTTCTTTTGTGAAATCTTAAAAAAATCATATTGCTATTCATAAATGCTGTTGTTTTCAAGTTTATTATAAAAATGCAAGATTGCACTCAAAGCATATGTATATAACATAATCTCTTTTTATGAGGCGAGTAAACTGAGACCTACAATACACTTCGTAGTTAAAGCAATAAGTAAATGCAGTGTCTTGAAATTGAACCTTAAAAATTTTGAAAATATTTTTCAAATATTTGGATTCATTCATATGGATTGGATTAATTCATTTTCATATTTGGATTCGTTCATATTTTTATATTGCTTGAATTAACATTTCACATTTTTCCTTTTAAAATCATCAGGTTTCATAAAAGTTGTCCTCTTTCTATGAATAGTGTTTAAGGTAGTATTATACCCAAATGTGTAATGGCTAGTGTGAGGTTTTATTTTTTCAAATTAATATTGCTTATTGATATTAATATATTTAATATTGCCACATTACTTATTTTTAATCAGGTTCTTTGAACGGTCACGAAAAACATTACACAGAGGGAAAAACAGAGACTCTAGAACACTTACAAAATAACTAGCAATGATATAGCAAACATTAAACTACTAGAACTGGAGAAAGACTCTTGCAGTCAATTATACCACTTGCCCACTAGAGGAACTCAAGAAGCTCCTTTCTGCTTAAGGCAGAAGACACTTGGATTCTCTTTCAAAGTTTTACAGAGAATTTCTTACAGAGAGGCTTAGGAATATTTACTCACAAAAATAGTATCTCTGGACTCCTGGGCCTAAATTATAGTTCCCAGACGGTACCTAAACACTTGAGGAGAGTTCTGTCAGTGTCTTAATAGCCGTTGAGGCTTCTAGATCTTCTCAGCTATTAACAGAGTGCCGGGAGAGAGGCAGATGATCTCTGACCTGATCCTGGTTCCTCTTGAGTGACACCAGACTTGTCACAGAGGTTTGCAGGGGCGCAGGCAGGATGTCTTGCAGATGTGGAGATGGACACAATGTCAGTGGCACTTCTCACCACATCATGAGGCACTTCATGCTTTCTCCTGGTACACTTGAAGCATGACAAGTTTCCAGGTAGACAAACCCAAAGTATCAGAGCTTGTTACTCTGTAGCAGGCAGCGCATGGCAGGTACAATGGCAGAGAACAATGAGGCAGAAGCATGATAAGGCAGAAGCACAGAGAGAGCATATTTTATTTGCCTGCTCATCTCCTTTTATCAACTCAGCCAGAGACTAATGGCTCTTTTACCATAGAGCTTACCCAATCACAATGGCAGTTTACAAAACTTCACCAGGTAAAATCAGAGCTTAATTTTACAGGGCAGAACACAAACAAGTGTATAGACACATGTGGGTACCCTGTTTACAACTTTGGAAGGAGACATGGTGGCACCAGGCCTTTGTCTTCCTTTCCTGCCCCTGCTTCCCCTAACAGCAGAAGAAGGGAGAGCAGAAAAGATGTCTGGAAAAACTAGGACATGTTTAGGCCTATTTTTGCCTTCCACAACAGAATGTCATGGTTATAGCAAACGAGGAATTAATTCCTACAAGTGAGATTTTCTCTCTGTTGAAGACAAACGAGAAAGGATTCCTGTGACTATCAAATGCTTTACAGGTGTTCCAGCAGTAATTCTCAAACTGAGCAGTAGGTAATCTTACTTTATCAAGAGATGAAAAAAACAAAAAAACCTACTTAGTTGTCAGTTAAACCCAGTCCATTTTCTTTATGTTTAGAAAGAGGTGAAGTTGAGGGATATGGTTTTACATCTAGCTGTTAGGGTCATCTCACTTTTTGCTTGTTTGTTTTGGAAGTACATCACACATAAAGTTAGAAAGAAAATGAAACTGCTTTAGTTATTTAGATACAAAGTTTTTGTTGTTTTTAAGGTCAGAATACCTTTTTTTGTGTTTAATACATGAATACTTGATAAAGTGTATAAAATACATAGGAAGTTTTAAACCAGTTTCTTAATCTATTTCAGGGGCATCTAATTTCAAAAGCTTTTAAAAATACTGTTTGATATTTAAAAAACATTTGGTTCTTTACATTTAAAATGTTGAGAGTGGACAAACTCATAAAGAACTGTAGGACATTTGAGGTCTGGCCACAGAATTGTGCTGTTTACTCAAGATGAGATGAATGAGGGTAGGTTGTGGGGATAATGACAAATCCACCATTCCTCTCCTTTCTTCTTTAGCTGTTGCTTTTAGTGTTATAGTCCATCTTTTCAGATGCAGTCAATGAATTTTCTAACAAACATAGCCTTGGGATGGGATTTTGTGAATTTTTTCAATTGCAGGAGAGTGATGAGGGTCCTATAGTAAATTCCTAGCTAACACCTCTAGCCATAAGAAGTTTCCAGGAGTATTCTATAGAGAGCTGAAACATGACTTTATGAAAGATGAGTTATCATAACATCATTTGACTTGCTGGATTTTTGTAACCTTGGGAAAGTTAAGATTATAAGGTTCTAAAATGGAAAATTAGTGCCAAAATGTTTCACCAAAACCATGGATGGAGTCTGTCACAGTCAGAATTAGAAAACAGTGATTTTACCTTAACATTTGAACATTTAATTATTTAAACAATGTTACGTCATGATCCAAGTAAATTTCTTGCAAGCTCACAGGTCAATCCAACCTGTCAAACTCTATTTCTTCAGATAAGTGATTCACCTAGATTATCTTTGCCCTAATAAACTAGTGATTCAGGAGCTGACTGACCCAATAGAACCCCATTCTAAATTAATGTTTACATAATTTAAATAACTTTAAAGATTTTTCAATGCACTTTTGGAATTAAACTTTCCAATAGAACACAGCAGAATTCCACAAGGTGTCAGCATTAGAGAACATACCTACTAAAACATATATTGAAACAGTTTACCACCTCCTAGGTGCAGGATAACTACCAGGAAAAAAGACTTAACCTCTTATAGATTTGGTTCTATGGCAGCACCTTCAGCAGCTGTGGTGGCATTCCAACTCTGAACCATTTCAGTACACTCCTTAGCAAAAAACTGCTTTAACAAAATAGCAAATAGTTTCCTGGGAGATCAGAGCATTGAAATGGCTCAATGCAATATCAAAAAAGTGCCACATTCAGTGCAAGAGAAGAGATACTGTAGATCCAAGTGGAAGAGAGGGCAAGACTTTGGCAATTTAGAATAAAAAAGATGCAGGATCACTATGCTGTGACCTTGTTTTTATTCTGTTCCCTGGTTATCCTCTATCAGGGTCACAATACTAAGTTAGGATGTTGGGTGTATTCTAGCGTGCATCAACATAAATGTACGTTTGATGGAAATACAAAATAAACTGAGAATCATAGAATCATAGAATGATTTAGGTTGGAAGGGACCTCAAGGATCATCAAGTTCCAATCTCCCGCCACGAGCAGGAATACCTCCCACTAGAACAGGTTGCTCAAGGCCTCATCCAACCTGGCCTTGAACACATCCAGGGAGGGAGCAGCCACAACCTCCCTGGGCAACCTGTTCCAGTGCCTCACCACCCTCACTGGAAAGAACTTCCTCCTAACATCCAGTCTAAATCTCCCCTCTGCCAGTTTAAACCCATTGCCCCTCATCCTGTCATTACAAGACATTGTCAATAGTCCCTCCCCAGACTTCTTGTAGGCCCCCTTCAGATACTGGAAGGTTACTGTAAGATCTCCTCGAAGCCTTCTCTTCTCCAGACTGAAGATCCCCAACTCTCATAACCTGCTGGAGAGGTGCTCCAGCCCTCTGATCATCTTTGTGACATTCCTCTGGACCTGCTCAAACAGTTCCATGTCCTTCTTTTGTTGGGGGCTCCAGAACTGCACACGGTACTCTAGGTGGGGTCTGATGAGAGCAGAGGTAAGCGGTAGAATCCCTTCCCTTGCCCTGCTGGCCACGCTTTTCTTGATGCAGCCCAGGACACATGCTTTCTCATCTGAAAAATATATAATTAAATTTCTTCATGAAGCTATAGGGATCAAAACTTATATGACCACACAGCTCCTTGCCTAAAAACTGCAGTCTTTCTTGAAAATATAATACCATGCTATCATCTTTAAAAATGACATTTTGAGAAATAAAATCATAAATCCTATTTCTTTGTATACAATCCAAATAATGTATTCGTGTAAAATTTCACTATGCGCAGAATGGAGTCCACTAATGCATACGTCTGTAGATGTAAAGGTGCTGGAAGGAACACACTTCCCCGTAGTAAAGATCATAATTCATTTCCTTGTATACTGGAGCTAGAAGCTGCTGCCAATTCCTAATGTAAACCTAATGTAAGATGCAACATATGGCAAATAAGTCAAATAAATTACACCACACAGTGAAAAAAGTACTCAAACTAGCAGGGATAAAGCCCAAATAATATGCCTGGAACTATCCAGTGACAGGTTGACATACAAAGTTTTACTAGAATCATCAACGGAAAAGCTCTGATAAAGTGTGACAAGCTCTTGGCCAACAGGACATTGGCACACTAGTTACAATTTGTGTCCTGAAAGCAAGACTAGGTACAAAACTATGACCTACCAACACAACAGAACAGAAACACAATAACAGTATTTGGTGAAAGATCCACAGATTCAATAATAAATGTAAGTAATGTTAGTAGGAAAGACTTGGAAACAGAGTTCTTAGCAACTGCACTGGGCATCCCCTACAGGGTATAATCCGACTGGCAATAAATGGTGGTGAGGCACTGGAACAGGTTGCCCAGGGAGGTTGTGAATGCTCCCTCTCTGGAGGTGTTCAAGGCCAGGCAGGATGAGGTCTTGAGTAACCTGTTCTAGTGGGAAGTGATCCTGCCTATGGCAGGGGGTTGGAACTAGATGATCCTTGAGGTCCCTTCCAACCTTACCATTCTATGATTCTATGATTCTAACACCGCTTTGTGTTCATTACTGATCCTAATTTGTTTAAATTAATATAACTGGTTAGTACATTCTACAATCATGTTTTGATTTTGGTATACAGACGTAATGAAAACTGAATGAGAAACTTCAAATGACAGAAGAGTCACAGTAAGATGTCCCAATAGGTACTCGAGTTACACATTAATTCCTTTCATTTAATATCAGTATCACAAGTATTCAATATCAAAAGAACATGATCCATCAACATGGATTAGACAAAAGCTTTTTATATCAAAAAAGAAACAGGAAGCTCTTTCTTCACATGTGCCACTCTTAATATGCATTTAAATGTTGTTACATCTACTGCGTAAAAGCTACTCCTGGCCCTCCTGCACAAATCTGGACAACAGATCAAAGCTCATCTCTCAGCTTCAAAAGTCAAAATGAGAGACTTCAATTTTAAGACCCCAAAACTACTGATGGAAGGTCAATGAACTTTACAAATGCTTCTAAAGCACCAAAACTTTAAAGAAAATCAGACATGATTTTTTACAAAGATACTGTATCTCATTATCATCTTGAGACACTACTGAAAGTAAGTCATAAACTGCATGTAGAATAACTCTGTTTCATCACCTCAGAAACATTATTTTTGATTGGGGAAAAGATAAGTTGTTTTGATAAGCCAGATGTGTCTATGTTACAAACTGCTCTACATCACTCAATTCTCAAAAGGTACTCCATCTCTTATTCTCTGCTGGAATATAGTGCAATTACTTAATATAATTTAGATTTCTCTCCTGATACTTGCCAAGCAATTTTCTTTAATGCAAAGGGAGAAGAGTAACAACTGCTAATACATTACTCTCCTTCTTCCAGTCCACAGATGAATTATGTATTTTTTCTTTATTAGTTTCACAAGGCTTTCTGGTGCATCATTTCCACTAATCTGAGAGGCTTCTAAATTTTTCCTGATTGTGGAAATTCTTCCATCTGCAATCTAATGTTTAGAAAAATATAGATTTACTGAGAGTACATTTGCATTCATTTTTCACCTGGGATCACAAGTATGCTTCTGAAATGGCACCCAATTACTATTCACATCATGATGAAACAGTTTCTAAGTGAATGGAGTCCTTTCAAGCAACAGTCAGTTTAAATGAAGAAAATCCCTGAAAAGTGCAAACCATCATATCCTCAGCATCAGCTCTTTTCCTTTGATGATCCTCTATCAGCCAGCACTACTCCCTTACACAGAAATAACTAGAACATTCTTTATGGTTGTATAGATGTATTTTTTTGAAGCCAAATCTACATGATGCGAGTTATAAGAATGTGGTTGACAAGGAAAGAAAATGAAACGTGCCTTTTATTTCTTTTAGTAATATACCTAATTTAGTTATGTTGTTTTCTGATTTCTCTGTTTTTCAGTTCTTTATAACGGCCCTATACATTATTATAGCAGATCTGGGTGTAATTCAAAGTAAAGAACAATTGGTAAAACAGTAAATTAGAAAAGATCATAGTATTAGGAGGATATCATAGTAGGAGTCTGCCACAGACCTCCTGATCAGGAAGGCAGAGTGGATGAAGCCCTTTACAAATAGAAGACGCTTCCTGCTCACAGGCTCTGATTCTCATGGGAGACTTCAACCACCTTGACATCTGTTGGAAGAACAACACAGCAGAGCACCAGCAATATAAGAGGTTCCTGGAATATATTGGTGGTAACTTCCTCCTGCAAGTGGTAGAGGAACCCACAAGAAAAGGTGCTATGCTGGACCTAGTCCTCACCAACAAGGAGGGGCTGGCAAGCAAAGTGAAGCTGAAGGGTTGCCTTGGCTGCAGTGACCATGAAATGGCAGAGTTTTAGATCCTCAAGGTGTCAGGAAGGGTCCATAGCAAACATTGTACTTCAGAAGTGCAAACTTCAACATCTTCAGGAATCTGCTTGGCAGGGTGGCACAGGAAAAAAACTGTGGAAGGAAGAGGGTCCCAAGAAAGCTGATCAATGTTCAAGGATCACCTCCTCAATGCCCAGGAGCAATGCATCCCAAAAAAGAGGAAGGCAGGTAAGAATACCAACAGGCCTGCATGAATGGAGAGCTCCTGCACAGACTGGAGAGGTGGGCCCAGGCCAACCTCATGAAATTCAACAAGGCCAAGTCCTGCACCTGGATCGGAGCAATCCCAAGCACAAGTCCAGGCTGGGTGGTGAATAACTGGAGAACAGCCCCAAGGAAAAGGACCTGGAGGTTGATGAGAAACTCAACATGAGCCAGCAATGTGTGCACTCAGCCCAGAGAGCGACCGTGTCCTGGGCTGCATCAAGAGAAGCGTGGTCAGCAGGGCAAGGGAAGTGATTCTTCCCCTTTACTCTGCTCTCATCAGACCCCACCTGGAGTACTGTGTGCACTTCTGGAGCTCCCAGCACAAGAAAGACATTGAACTGTTGGAGCGAGTCCAGAGGAGGGCCATGAAGATGATCAGAGGGCTGGAGCAGCTCTCCTATGAGGACAGGTTGAGAGAGTTTGGGCTCTTCAACCTGGAGAAGAGAAGGCTTCGAGGGGACCTGATAGTAGCCTTCCAGTATCTGAAGGGGGCCTACAGGGAGGCTGGGGAAAGATTATTTACAAGGTCCTGCAATGACAGGACAAGGGGCAATGGGCTTAAACTGGCAGAGGGGAGATTTAGACTAGATGTTAGGAGGATATTCTTNTTATTTACAAGGTTTTGGATGAGGGACAATGGGTTTAAACTGGCAGAGGGGAGATTTAAATCAAATGTTAGGAAAGTGTTCATTACAGTGAGGGTGGTGAGACACTAGAACAGGTTGCCCAGGGAAGTTGTGGATGCTCCCTCCCTGGAGGTGTTCCAGGCCAAGATGGATGAGGCCTTGAGTGACCTGTACTAGTGGGAGTGTGTGTGGTCCCCCACCACACTGCTTGTGATGGGGGATTGGAACTAGATGGTCTTTAAGGTCATTTCCAACCTAAATCATTCTATGATTCTATGATTAATACATGATTAGATTGTTTATTTTCCACATAGTACTTGAAATTTTTTTAAACTTCCGATTTAAATAAACCAACCTATATTTGCATAGGCAAATGAGAAACTGTATATCAAATTATGTCTTAGTGTGCAGTACAAATCCAGTAGTACTCCTTGAAGAATCAGTCTATTTCTTCCTGTCCTACTCCATGCTGCTTCCTCACTTGTGACAGCTGAAGTATTCACTCATTTTTGGAGTAAACCACTTAAAAATCTAATATGTTGCAAATCAACCTAATAAAAAAACCCCTGACCACCACCAACAAAAAACAAACCAAAACAAAAACATCCCTCTGCTGTTGATCTGGTCCTCTGAATACTTACATGAAAGCTTTTCTCATTAATGGAGGACAGTGAATTGTGGTAGTATGTGAGTGTATGAGGTGGGAAAGATCAGTTCTCTCCATGTCATTGTCAATTTTTGTCTGGCTTAAACTCCTTATGAAACTAGTGTTAGATTTCACAAGTAACTAGTTGTCCTCTGCAACTATACATTTAGGTTGCTCTATGCATGCAGTTTGGTGCTCATTTAGGACATTGGGAAAGTTCAGTCTTCAAATAATTAGTCACTGTTAACCTGATTTCAAAGAAAATTTCTTAGTCCTGTTGCTAATGTGCCATCCCTGAGAAGTCTAAGAATGCAACCAGATAACATGATTTTAAATGCCCATGAATCAATGAAAGAAATACGATCTTCTTATTTTCTTTACCCCCTCCTGTTTTCTTTTTTTTTCCTTTTTCTTCATGGCTTGTATCTTTTATTTTGTCATATAGTTCAATGGCATAGAATTATAATAAATTACACTGACAATTATCAAATTCTTCAACTTCTCTTTAACATTTAACAAATATCAGAAGTTGTTCATTGCTTCATATATTTTACCACCATGGATATTAGCCTTCAATTAACTGGAACTCTAATCTTACTCGTTCTAGATGTGCTGCAATTTTTTTTTTATTTTTTTTTTTAGATTGAAGATAGTACTTGTTACTGTTTTTCCAGTAAATGGGATACTTTCAGAATGTCTTTTTTAGTCAGTAATTATAACAATATAAAAAGTAAGAAGACAAAACTCATTGTCACAAGGAAAAAATACTGATTTCTTTTTGTGCGTTTTACTTAGCAGCATAAAATCACAGAGAAACAGCATCTGAAAGGGACTTTTATAGACAATCTGGTCCATTCTCCTGGTGAAATCTGTGTATTAGATTTTTTTTTTTTTCATGTCCCTGCCAAGACACATATTTAGGAGATTTTTCAGGAGACTCAACCACTTCTCTGATGGTGAAGAACTCTTTTCTTATATCCAGACACAATTTCCCTTGAACCACTTTGCATCTGTTGCCTCTTGTCCTGTGCATCCTTCTGAAGAGAATACCTCCATCTGCTCTGTAATTTTCTATTAGGAATTGGAAGACTGTAATTAGATCCTTCCCTGAGCCTCCTGTTCTCTGGGATGATAACTTTTTGTCAAGATAGCCAGTCTGCTAATGATCTTCATGGTCCTCTGCTAGACTCCCTTTTTTTTGTTGTTGTTCTTCTCATGTACTGAAAGGACCACAACTGGACACAGTATTCCAGATGTGTCCTAAGTAATGTCAATAAACTGAAGCTCCTTTACTGATGCAATCCAGGGCTCATTCTATCTTTATTGCTGCAAAGGCACTGCTCACTCAAGTTTAGTGCTGTCCATGAAAATCCACAGGTCCTTTTCAGCAAAGCAGCACACCCATTGGTTAGATCCCACACAGCTTGTACTGCTGTTTGAGATTATTCTGTCTCACGTGCAAGACATTACATTTATGAAATTCTTGCTGGCCCAGTCTTATACTTTGTGAAGGCCTCTCTGCATGGTGTCTGTTCATTCTGGCATATATTACCTCTCCTTCCAGTTTGGTGTGATATACAATCTTGGTAAGCAAGCATTTAGTTCTGTCATCTACATCCTTTATAAAGATACTGAGCAGTGTCAGACCCAATATCAATCTCTAGGAGCTCCCTTCGTGCTCACCTCCCCATGATCCAGTAAGAACATATTATTTTTACTCTAAAAGTTCATGCCATAACATCTTGGTAAGATTTTGAAAAACATAGTTATATAAGCAGCTTGGTAAATTGGATTATTTCAACTGTCACTAGGATCGGTAGGTATTATCCTGCTGATTTCTACATTCTGAAATTATGGGCCAGATGTTTCTTCAGAAACTGTCACATTATACCTAGGAAGTTCGTAATTAATTGTTCATGGAGAAATGCTAAATCTGCATTAGGAAAAAAGCTATTAAGAATGATCATTCAGCTTTGAGGAGCAACAGTTTCAACAGTTTTCTATTGTGAAAAATGATCTGCATGGATTAGCAAAAAAGAAAAAGAAGTCAAGTTGACTTTGTTTCCTGGAGTACATGGCTGACCTAAGGATTTTGAGACAATTTCTCACTGTGGATATGCTGTTCCAGATTTAAATTGTTGTTCTTTTATTGTTGTTTGGTGGGTTTGGTTCTTTTTCTTGTTTGTTTGTTTGTTTTTGTTTTGGTTTTGGTTTTTCTTTTTTTACAATGTAACCATTGATTTGAATCTGTGACTGTCATTCCTGAATTGTGGTAGTCTGCAAAGAGAAAACAAAAAGGTCTGATTTTCACCATAGGCTGTAGGGAAATCTTTCCTTTGGTGCAGCTCCCCCTTCTTCACTAACCTTGGTGTCTGTGTGGTTGTTTCTCTCACATCTCCCTGCTCCCCTCTACTCCTTCCTACACATGTATCCCCCCCCCNTTTCTCCTTTTAAATATGTTATTGCTGAAATGCTGATTGGCTCAGTCTTGGGCAGAGACAGGTCTGACTTGGAACCCGGAAAGCATCTAGACACATCTTACAGGAGCCACCCCTGAACTCCCTTCACTGCTACCCTGTCAGATACAAACCCAGCATAGTAAGAAACTCTACATTGAAGTATATTGTTGAAGTGAGAAATATGGTAATAGATGAAAGTTGTTAATGGAACTTCTTAAGAAGTGGGTTTAGCGTTAACCTATTTTAATCTTTTCATTAGCGACCTTGACAAATAAAATTAGGATTGAATAATGAAGTTTATAGTTGACATAATGTTTTAAGTTGTTATTAAAATAGATGAAGATCGTGGTGTCACGCTGATGGAAGTGGAAGCCCTTGAGAACTGGTATAATAGAAATGGAATTAAATATAATAGTACAAAGTACAAGGTAATGCACTTAAAACTAATGACAAGAAATTCTGATATTAATATAAAGCTCATCAACTAGAAAAGATACTTACCATGGCAGGTAATCAAAGGATAACTATGAGATGACAGTGTGATGTGGCCATGAGAGACTAAATGTAATGTTAAGAGATCTACTAGACAGACTTTATGACAAAAAAAAGGGTCTTACTCATTGCCACTCATAGATTTGTCTGAAATGCAAAAATAACTGAAGATGAATGAAAGTACTTATACTAGTGGCAAAGAACAAATTGGAACAATAAGCACAGCTTTATTTACTTCGTTTAGAAATGGTTTTCTTGTAATGTTGCTCTCAGCTGCTGCAGATGTGTTTACTAAGCAAAGTTGTAGCTGTACATATCACATCTGTTTTCATTAAATATAGTCTGTTGGTGATGGCAAAGACAACAATGGATCACAGTTTAGTAGGCCTAGTGAAGTACGGTGTCTGCAGTATCACTAGTGGACACCTCTACCCAGGTCAATGGAAAATACTTTGGAGAGAAGAAGTGTCAGATTTAGATCTCTAGTTAGCACACTTAAATTCCTCAATATCACAAATGAAACAAAGGATGTATGATGTTCGCGTTCTGTTCACTGGAGTGCTGAATGTCTGCACTGCTAGATACTAACATAAGGGTCACTGGAGACAGATAGATAAATACAACAATACAAGACACTAGCTAAGATTTATGATCCTTGAAGCTCTCACCTTTTTTTGAAGATGACACTTTCTATGTTGTAAAATGTAGCAAGTCATGAAGACTGTTTTGAGAAGAGAGATACACAGAGAATTGTAGGAAGTTCTTATCCCAGCTGTATGGCTATTAAAACAAACAAACAAAGGGTAGGTTTCTTAGGGAGGAATCTGTGAAGGATATTTGAGATTAGTTTAGCTTTCTTAGTCTCCTTAATATTTGAGGTTATATTGTTAATTAACTTAAACCCCAATTTTTTTATAAGCACAAATTAGTTGCTGTTACTACTGGGTTTCAATGAGAAAAAAGGTTCAAGAGTGAGCATTTTGGAATTGGTCTGTCAATTCAGACGCTTAGGTTAAGCAGTTATACTGTAGCTATAACCAGCAATAGCAGTTATTGCTAACCAGCAATAACTCAGATAAGTGACTAAGTGTTGCTTAATAAAATTTCTTGACGGGCAGAGATGAATGGTCTGAGAGAACCATTCCCATTGTTTCTTCCAGTGCTTCAGCTATCAAGTGCTGGAAGTGCTGTAAATCATATGAAAGCCAGATCCATAGCATTTGAGAAAAGAAATATTGTGACAATTAAGTAATCATGAGGGAAGGACAGTGGAAGGTGAGGACAGTTGTATTAGATATGAGTCAAGTCAAATGGCTTCTAGAAAGAAACAAATGCTTAATTTTCCAACAACTTCTACTACATAATGTTAATATATGTTCTTGATAGTTTATTCTTGCTTTAAAATGCTATGGTAATGGAGACAGCTACTTTGAAATATAAAGTTTTTATGGGATGATCTGAAAGTGATAACAACAACAACCAAAAAAATATGGTTAACAAAACCTGTAGACCATGTGCAAAGTGTACTTTCAAAGAAGTGAAGTAAAACATGTAAAGAAGAAAGCAAACTATATTTTGGGGTATCAGTATTGTTGTTATTTCTTATCTGTTTCTATTTTGAGCCATATAAATTAGACTTTTTCTAAAAATACATTATTATGGGTTTCATATGTTTTGTTTGGTTTGGTTTTTAAGGTAAGAGGGCCCCCACTTGCAGGAGCATTTAAAGAAAGACCGACAAAGCCCACAACGTTTCGCAAGTTTTATGAGCGAGGAGACTTCCCAATTGCCCTTGAGCATGATACTAAAGGAAACAAAATCGCCTGGAAGGTAAGTCATGTGACAGCTAGCTGAGCTTATTGAATTGACATCTCTCATTGTCAAACAAAGTTAACTTGTAAGTAAATAAGCTGAAATTATTTCTTAGCAAATGGAAGATGGTGGGGAAGCCATTAGAGAAAGGCCTCTGAGTCAGCTGTCTACCTTGGCTAACAATTAAATTATATGCTGCAAAAAAGAAGATGACAGAGTTGCTTTGCCTTAGAGAATTGTGTCCTGCCCAATTCATCTCTATTTTTATGAGGACCTGGCAATGCAGGCTGTTTCAGACAGTCCATCAAATGATGGAAGTGGCTGGATACAACGAGCAGCAGCAATTTATCTCCCCCAAATTTCACCTTCCTGCAGGACATTTCCAAATAGAAGCTTTAATTACCTAAATGGATAGGTCAAGATTGCCTGCTCCCTGAAAATGCAGAGCAGAATACAAACGAAGGCAGATTTTCATTCCACAGCTGTACTCTCTGTCTACAGCATATGTCAGACAGCGTAATCGCTGTCATACGTGCCTCTGTTACAGGCTGACCTCCACTGCTGAAACCATTACAGCTCCGACATTTCTCTGACAAAAGGTTAATTGGCTTCAAAATAAATGTATTGCCTAATGACTCCATTCCAATGCGGCTGCATTTCTCTCTAAAAGGCTTGGTGATGTTATTTGTAAAACTTAACCAATCTTCTAAGTAACTACCACAGACTTTTAAATTTAATTTGAAAAATGAATGCTGATCTTTAATTTGCTCCAATTATTTAATTATTTTGGTTATCATGGGGTTTTTTTTGTTTTGGATTTGGGTTTTTTTTTGTTATACATTGGACTAGAATAAGATTCTGCTGGAAGCAGCAATAGTTACAGGAAATGAAGATGATATACATAAGCAAAATATGTCAGATTTGTCAAAGATTTTAAATTGTTCATGCCAAGAACATCATAAAAATTTCAAATGTATAGCTATGTTAATTTAAAACAAATAGGAGTGATTTTTCAGTCTTATGGCTGATTCTGCTCCTATTAAAGCCAACAGTATTAGACCTATAGCGTGATAAGTGGTACTATATAATGTTTTGCAACTAGATTTTAAAGTAGCTTTTTTGCTTATTAAAGTATAAAAAAGAGGTATGTTGCTACTACCATTTTGTTACCCATAGCAGTGTTGAATCAGCACAATGAACAATTAATAGTTCTTGCAGCAAAGAGGATCTCTATCCAACAAGACATTTCCAGAATGATCAGAATGAGATTCTAGTGCAACTAGTCTTTTAGCAACCCTAGAAATGTCTGTTCTGGACTAATAGACACATGCTTACAACATAAATCAAAACTCTAATCTTTTATTGTTGGATAAAATCCAAAGGTGTTTTGCTATTGACTGCAAAAAATCTTCAGAATGTAGGTTTTATCTTGAGGTATTGTAGCTTTTATTTTCTAAAAATTAGATTGAGAATTACAATTTACTTGCTTTTAATTGCTCTTTGATGCATATACTTCCAGTGTAAGGACTAGCATTCCACCAGATGATGCTAGTGATTGCTTAGTTGACTTAGGACATGAGGAAATGGAATGAAGCTGCATCAGGGAAGTTCAGATGGAACATTACAAAAGGTTCTTCACTGAGACAGTGGTTGTGATGAAACAAGCTCCAAAGCAAACTAGTCAAGAGTTCAAGGAGCATCTTGACAACACTTGCAGTCATATGATTTAGTTTTAGGTACTCCTATGAGGAGCAAGGAGTTGGATTTTATGGTCCGTATGAGTCCCATCCAGCTTGACATATTCCGTGATTCTACGACATCTTTCTAGTTTGCTGTCTACAGACATTAAAAACACTGCTGAATTGTGTGATCTAAAGTACTCACTCTCTTTATCTGACAGTTTGAATTGTTTGAGAACATACTACCTTAAGACAGTCCCAGCAGGAGTCCCGAGTCAACAATCAGCGTCTGTTTTTTTTAATAACGAAATTTACAATCTTAATTGACCTAATGTTTCCATAGTGTCCGTGGTACAGCACTGGCATCTAGTTCCTGCAGTGTAGGACTGCGATATCAGGCCACAGCTGTTTTTAATACTGCTGTTAATCCTTTCTTTCAAAAAAAATTGTCGGTACTTCAGCATGCATACAAGAAGGCAGTATAGTAGCAGACTATTCCATTCTTACAGTAGGGCATAGCAGAGTGCAACTTTATTTCTCTTATTCCATGCCTCTTGATTTAATTACAAATCAATCCAGACTGAGTTCCGTGGAAGGCACTTGAGAAAACAATACTGAGGAAATAGTATTACTTGAAGCTGTTGTTTAATTTGACTTGCAATTATCATTGATTATTGTGCAGTTTAAGAAGAGGAAGCAGGTAAGTGATTTTCTAGCTCAAACTTTGGCACAGCTTCTAAAAGTTTATAGGCTGCCCACCGATGGAAAAGGGTGGCAATGTTGTTCATCATTAGCTAATATTTAAAGGTGCAGCAGGGTCTGTGTTTCTCACTTGTTTTAAGGACATGCAAATAGTCAAAATATGCAATATACATCTAATGGCTGATTTTCATCACTTCATCACATTTACTTCAAATATTACTGAATTATTCATTTTTTAAATAACTATATATCACTTAGTACTGCTTAAATCAATTAAGAAAAAAAATAATTAAATATGCCTATGCAAAAACTTGTATGAAATCTTGGATCAAGTTTGTTTGTTTTATTTTTCCATAAACTATGATTGTGCTAGAAGGATAAAACCAAGAAACAAATGGTAACGCTGATGCTATAATCCTGCTATCATTACATGACATCAATGTTTCATGGTGAGAGGGTTTTCATTTTAAATGCAATGTATATCATAGATCATTTCACTCTGGTTAGTTTGTCTAAGTGGTGCATAAAAGAAAATAAAAGGGGACCTCAGAAACATATTTTATTCTGACAAAGGAAAATACTACAGGAATTTATTCTTTTCTGCAAATTATACAGTTGGGGGCTGTTTATTTCTTTTTTGTGTAATTACTGAAACAAACAAAAATCACCATAATTATCAGACATTAAATATTTACTTTTTTTAAATGTGTAATTTTTTAAACTCTTGTAATTATTTGGAAAAAAATGCAACCTTTTTTATCTAGAACAGAAGACTCTGTTTTAGTATCTAAAAATTGTTTTAATATCACTGGATAAGGAATTGGCTGGATGGTTTCACGCAAAGTGATAATCAATGTCAAAATGTCCACCTGGAGATGAGTGGTGTCTCTCAGGGGTCAGTGCTGGCACCAGTGCTATTTAACATCTTTGTCAGTGACATGGACAGAGGAATGGAGTGCACCCTAAGCAAGTTTGCAGATGACACCAAACTGTGTGGCAGAGTCGACTTGCTAGAGGGTAGGGATCCATCCAGAGGGACCTGGACAGGCTGGAGAGGTGGGCCCAGGCCAACCTCATGAGATTCAGCAAGGCCAAGTGTAAGGTCCTGCACCTGGGTAGGCACAATCCCAAGCACAAATCCAGACTGGGTGGTGAATGGCTGGAGAGCAACCCTGAGGAAAAGGACCTGGGGGCTTGATGAAAAGCTCAACATGAACCTGCAGTGTGCCATGCAGCCCAGAGAGCAACCGAGTCCTGGGGTGCATCAAGAGCAGCATGGCCAGCAGGGCAAGGGAGGGGGGTGTTCCCAATTTTTGTTTCAAAAACTGGAGAAAAGTTGTACTTTTGTCATTTTCAAAGGGTGAATATAGAGAATGACTTGTTCATTATGTCTGTGACAAGAAACCCACCAACTTTGTAACTCACTACACAGATTTCTGACTTTGATTGCAGTTAAGTGATTTTAAAATCTTTCGTCCCCATTCAGGGGAATTCTGTGCTAAATGACATACACTCAATATAATGTTTTAATATTTAATTTATATCAGTTATTTGCTTTTGTGCTTCCTCAGTGGTCATTGAATAGAACTGTATAGATATTAGCACTTTAAAATTGCTGCAAATATAGTAATATTTTTTGATAAATCAATAGCTTTGGAGATCCAGAAATAAACAACTTATTTCTCTGACTTATTCAACAAATGTTCAAGAGTATTTCCAAAGTAGAATCAATTGGTTTTGTTCATTAACAGAGAATGAATAACAGTGGTATGGTCTGAAAATGTGTTTCTGATGTGTATCAACTATAAGAATTTGGAATACAAGTTGTTGTTAATTTAGAGTTAGAAAAGAGTAGAAAGTAATCTCTTTAGAAAATGATTATGTTAAAATATGAGACCTTTGACTACTTATGTGGGATCCTGCAGTTCTATTTTAGCATATGTATATGACCATTTTATTTAAAAAAATAGTAATATATTTGCACAATCTCATATCAAGCTACAAATAATAAAGGCTCTTAGTTCAGACCTGAAAAGGACTTCCAATTTTAAATGTATGATACTGAATTAAAAAAGGTCAGAATGCAATTAAACCTTTAACTAAGGAAGTTGATAAAACTGAGAAGGTACTTCTGAATTATTAAGAATGTATTTGAAATGCAGTCTCTCTGCATATTACACAAAGTCAGCAGAATGTTTGAAAACTATGTTTTTAGGGAGTGTTGTTAATTATGAAAGTTATTGTCAAAGAGGGAAGAAAAGCTTCCATTCTTCAAAAGGATTTTAGCAATTCCAGAGAAATGAAAATCAAATTCAAACCCACAAACTTATCAAGTGAAATATCAAAATACACGTGATTTCTATGCTTTCAGGTTTATGTTTTTTCCCAGAATACCTATGTCCATCCTTGGTTTCTTTTCCTTCAAGTGCAACCATTTTCACTTGTTCGAGAAATAAGTTTTTTGTGAGATAAATTTTTATTTTTCTTTAAATATCAACTGATAGAGAAAGGAGACAACTTTTTCAGTTGCAGAGCTCTTAAGTGATGTCTCAGTGTTTTTCTTTCTTTTTTTTTTTTGCATTGTTTTGCCACTAAACGTCATTAATAAACACCACATATTTTTCCCTATTAAGTAAACTTATGTAACACTTCCCAAAATTTGAATCTCAAACCAAATTAAAACCAGTTGGAATGAGCAACTTTATTCCACAGAATTGCCCTCATTACTATACCAACATCTTGCAATTTACAGAGGTGTAAGTCTAGAAATGAGGGGATTTAATAGCTTATTGCCATCACAAGGGGAAACTTCAATTATTCTTCACTTCTTCTGCTTTCTGTTTCTAAGGCATGCTTGGCACTGGCACTAGTGCTTATCAGAGCCCTCTGAGTAAATAAATCTCACCAACTGAGCAAGAAAGGTAGATGTGTTTTTTCTGCATTACCAACTGACTCATAGTCATAGAATCATAGAATCACAGAATGGTAAGGTTGGAAGTGACCTCAAAGATCATCTAGTTCCAACCCCCTGCCATAGGCAGGGACACCTCCCACAGGTCACTCAAGGCCTCGTCCAA
>VWZE01013589.1:36423-94788 GCA_013396675.1 Eubucco bourcierii
AGCAGAGTAAAGGGGCAGAATCCCCTCCCTTGCCCTGCTGGCCACACTGCTCTTGATGCACCCCAGGACTTGATTGCTGTCTGGGCTGCATGTGCACACTGCAGGCTCATGTTGAGCTTTTCATTAACCCAGACCCCCCAGGTCCTTTTCTTCAGGGCTGCTCTCCAGCCATTCACCATCCAGTCTGGATTTGTGCTTGGGATTGTGCCTACCCAGGTGCAGGACCTTACACTTACTTGGCCTTATTGAATGTCATGAGGTTGGCTTGGGCCCACCTCTGCAGCCTGTCCAGGTCCCTCTGGATGGCGTCCCTGCCCTCTAGCAAGTCGACTGTGCCACACAGCTTGGTTTCATCTGCAAACTTGCTGAGGGTGCACTCGATTCCTCTTTCCATGTCACTGACAAAGGTGTTAAACAGCACTGGTGCCAGCACTGACTCCTGAGGGATGCCACTTCTCACTGGTCTCCAACCAAGTGGACATTGTGCTGTTGTCCTAGGAACTTTGATTACAAAAGCACCTATGTGTGCTGAAGGCTTGTGTTGGGGAAGGAGAACGAAAGAGTAGTGAAACACAGTGCAGAATGGGGAAGAGTTGGAAGATCTTGAAATTTTCTTTCAGCAATGAACTTCTAAGATTAGTTTAGCTCCTCATGGAATTACAGCCTTAGATATCTGAAAATAATGGGGGGGAAAGCAAATAAAAATAATACTTTTAGTTTTTATTCATTTTTAGACATTTCAATTTTTCTGCTTCCATTCTTTGTTGAACTATATTTCATATCCGGTTAATAAAATATTCTGAGAGGATGCTGCCATCTTAAAGAAAACTTGTAAATCCTCCCCTGGTGTTCTCATGAAGAATGAAAGCTTTTTCCAAGATTATATACAAAGAGAAGCAGCTGTGTATCATGCTTAGGCACAGTGGGTACAGAAGAGTGGTGTTAGTTTCTCTTTTATTTAATGTCTCCATTAATGTTTTAACAAATAGTTTCCTTCAGTCTGTCTTCCCCTGGGGGCTCCTTTTTCTGATCATTTCAGTGATAATTTTTAAGCTTGTCTCCAATACAATTGTGTTGGTGTAACAGAAAAGTACAGTATGGATTCTAATACAACTGAAAGCAAAATTGTCTTAAGCCTGAAAAAATACATAGTAATTTAGAGAGACTAGAAATACGAGTTGAGGTAAAGAAAAAAAAATCTCGGAGAAACATTTTAAATGCTCCCTTTGGGAAAAAAGCAACCTACAGTTATATGAAAAGATATAGTATAAAGGAATAGTTTGGAAAATAATGATTTCATTATTTAAAGGACAGTTAAAAATCTCTGTTTTCTGTGGTTAGTAATACAGCAAACTTGAAATACCACATGGTAGCAGGAAAGAATTGTTGAGTTTTACACAAAATATGTAGCGATAGCTCTGTAGCCTCATTTTAAATCAGAAGTTATTAATCTGTATAGCATGCACAGTCAAATACTACTCTTACACACCTGTGTATAGACATATGCCATTCATAATTCTTTGTGACTGTGATACTAGCACTCTCCTAATGACTATGAAAAATGCTGTCTTCACTGATGTGTTTGTGACTTTTTATTCATGATTGTTAAAAACTACAATCAGAGGTCTGTTCTAGTTTTCTTTTTTAAAAACATAATACTAAAAAAGTAGCCACATCTTCGTGGCTGTAACCTGATTTACTTCTAAATGAAAATTCCTCTAAATCTCTTAAACAGTGTTGTGCATGTACTACACTTATGCCCACTCTATGACATGAAATAATACAAAATAGCTGCAGGATAAATGCAGTATCTTATCTAGCAAATAAAACAACAGCATTCCTATTGACTGCATTGGAATGGGATCAGTATTGCCATAGATAAATACTATCCTTTTTGTCTCTATTATTTTGTAACTATTCTCTTGGTTTTCAGTCCTAGATAATACTCATAGGAATCCATTTCTGATCAGGTGTAAATTATAATGTCCTCAGTTGTTGAAGTTACAGAAGTTATGAGCATCTGTGGTCATCCTTTTCATCACAGCAAGTTTAAATCTCTCACATCTGAGTGTTAGCTTGTGCCACTTTTATATTTAATAATGTGTTGATTTTGTATTTATATTGAGTAGGTATGTAGTGTTTGTTTGAGTGTAGCAAATGCTATGTTTTAATGAAATCCTGTAAAAGTCAAAGTGACTATTTCAATACTTATGAACATTTTCATGCGTTGTTTTTAGTTCATACACTTAAACTATCACTTCTGGCGAAATGATGAATTATGCTCCATTATGCATTAAAGATTACTCAATGCAATCACGTTCTCTTTTAACACTTGTGGTTCAAACAAGTATGATTCTTTCTAAAGTCTGGATTTTTCTATTTGTTTCGTATTTATTATTTAAGAATCTAATGAAATTTCTCTTTTCTCCATGCTTAGATAAAGTGCCATGTTTATTAAAAATATGGTCACATATATTTGCTTAGCAGCTGAATATTATGATCCCTTTAAAAAGCAAAGAATATTTTCCTGGAAATAACTGAGATGTCCTTTATTTTAACAACTTCAAATGCTGAATCTGGGCACTAGTGTTCAAGTGGAATGTAAAACAAGACTTGCAAAAAGTAGTGATGGTTTACCTTATTCCAATAGTACAGAGCAACCACATTTCAGTTGTTAAATCCTCTGTGACTAATTAATAGTTACAACTTATCCCAGTATTCTAGAAAACAGTAATATTGTGTCAGTTAATTTACTGTTCCTTTTCTTCTCCATACACAGTTAAAGCTCTTCCTTTATTTGACATAAATTGCAAGCTCTTGAAAGCGTATGGAATGAAAGCCTGGCCACATATCAGAAATAATTTTAATTTAAATTTGCTAAATGACCTCTGAAAGCTAGATGAAAGATTTTATGCTGAATGGGCTGGTGCTGCCTGCCGTTACAATTTATGTGAGAAATTAGTACGAATGGTTCACTTTTATGGAGCAATGCTGCTTGTAGCAAGCCTACAGAAACAATTTTCCCCCAAGCTTCCATCTGTTCTTCAAACCAGGGCATATGCCATCTCATTGAGCTTGAAAGTCAACTGATTTATAACTCCTGAAAAGTGCATAGATTGAAAAGAAAGGTCGACTGCTGATGTGTGATAGTGATTTGCTAGGCCCTCAGATGAAGACAATTCACGTTACTATGGAGCCTAGAGGACACAAGTGATGTTGTAAGCTTCAGAAATTGGTACATTGACATACGCGAAAAAAAACAAATGGCTCCTCCTCCTCCTTCGGTTAAATGACTAGCTCTTTTCTTAAAGACTGGAACTTTTCACAAGTTTTTTGGGTGGAATAAGCTTTTCCTAACTACAAGGTTACCACCTAGAAGAGCCAGGGCTTGCTCTGCTTCGAGCTTTAAGCTGCAAGCAGAAACATCTGTCTTTAAAAGTAGTTCCTGTTGTTTGCCAGAAAGTTTTTTCACTGCTTCAGATGCAGTGTTGATGAATTTCCTGTATCTACCCTGAAGATGACTTCTGAGCCCTATCCCAATTAATGGATGGCCTGTGCTCTGACCATTAGTTGTCAGCTTTCCCCCTTTTACCCAAACATTGCAGAGTTCTCTGGCAAGTGGCAAAACAAATGGAATTGACAAGATAAAAATCAATGTGCGTTTGATGTTTTCATTTCTGGTACTCAGATACTGTAACCATTCTACTTTGAGGCTCTGAGATCAAATAATTTCCTCAGTTACTTTGTTGTATCAAGCCAGATGTTGTTACAATTCCAGGTTAAAAATGGCATATAGTTAAGTGCATTTTTTATTTAGGGAAAGGCATTGTAGAAATTATGCAAATAGGGTCTTTTAATTTGAAAATGTGGTGGGAAATTCTGCCTTGAAATACATAGAGGTTTAGTGAAAATGGCACGTGTGAATAGCAGGAAGAGTGATCCTTTATGAATACAAATTTATTGCTTGTTGAGGTTATCGGTAGCATCTGGAAGAAAAAAATTACTTTGTAGCTTTCCATAATCATCTAACATTATGTAGCCATGAATATCCTGACCTAACTTACATAGATGAATATATTTTCTGAACATCATATAGCTCGAAAAAAGAAAACCAGAGCAATTCAGATCAACTAGGTCATGATTATGAGTTATTTCTGTTGCATAAATAGAATCTGAAACACTTAAGTCAGTACCCGGCATACATACTGGGTGTTGACGTCTTCTGTGTGCTGTTGACCGATTAATGAGGACAAAAATGTAGAGCTAACAAACTGTGACAATTGAATACAATTTCTAAACAGCTTTTATTTTTCTGTGTTGAAGAATTGTAATAGAACTTTATACAAGTGCAAATTATATAAAGGAAAATGAGAGATGTTTAAGATGTTTAATGTTCACACTGTATGCCTGCAACAAATTAATAGAAAATGTTCACTATCACTGAAATCGTGTATTCTAAAAACATTTTCAACACATGTCTCTGTTTTAGAGATTTATGATATTAGAAGTCTGGGGGTTTTTTAGTTTTGTACTAAATGCTACATATTTTGCTACTCTGTCATTGTTTTGCTTTTGTTGTCCGCTATACATTAGGCATAGGCATGGAACAAATTTATCTCCTGCAGTTCCATTTAGTTTTCGATACTGTTTCCAAAATATAAATTTGTCATAATTTCAGTGTCCTTTACTTGTCACTATCATCTATGAACCTTCACCATAAAATTAATGCTCACATCCACTATGCTGCTGAGTTCTGATCTGGTCTCAGTGCTGCTCTCATTCCTCACATTGTTACTCTGCTAATTAATACTATCTGTTTGCTTAATATCTGAGTTTGTTGCCCTTTTACTTTCTTTCCTGTTAGTTCTTTAATCTGAATCTTCTCTTGCTTATCTCTGAAAAGTTTGTCCTCATATGAAGCTATTAATGAGGACAACTCAGCAGGAACTGGTTTAAGTAAGGAATACTTTTAACATGTTTTATTATGGTGCATATGAATCCTTGAATAGAAAACAATCAGATTAAGATTAATGAAATATTCCTGGAATAGCAAGACCTAAATTGTAACTTTTTTCCCAAAAAAATCCCTCTTCCATTGAAGCTTGTTGACAACTCAGATAAAACAGCTATCAATGTGGCACAAAAGAGCTCTGTTCCTGAAGTGATATAAGCAAATACTTAATAATGCCTTTGGTCAATCCCCCGAAGCAATACTTTTGTTTATACTATGTAGCAGTGGTGTTAGTGAGATGTACATACCATGAAAATGAGAATTTATATGCATTCATTTTCAATCATAATGGTGTAACTGTCCTAGTAAGTGCTGGTTTCAAATTAATGTCATTGCATCTTTAAGACATTAATAACCACGACTTTCAACAATTAATTCTATTTAAATGTGGCTGATAAAAAATCTAGTGAAGTGGTTGAATTTTGATTTTCAATGCAAAATTCAAAGGCTGAGTCTATATTTACATGTCAAATAGCAGTGTGGATTTTTTACAGTAGCAGTAGCATGTGGTGAGTTATCAGGACAAAAATAAATTACCTTACATGTTTTAATAAGAAAGTTCCCCTTGGCTTTCAGCTGTTGCACATTAACACTTGTGATACAGGTAAAATACTGCAGTTTTTGTACTAAGTGACAGAATCCGTGGGATGTTGTTTTCTCTCCTTTGGCTTCTTTCAATATCATGCAAAAAAAAATTGTCTTAATTTTAAAGGAATACCTGCTAAATACTTTCTGTATAAATGAGACAATCTAAGTGCTCTAAGTGGAAGTCTATAATACCAGAACTAAAAGTTAAAAAATCAAACAAAACAAAAACCTAAGTGGCACATACTTTAAAATAATTAATTTAAGTCTTATACATTGGAACTAAATTTCTATGGTTTAAAATTACCATTATTGTTCATATGCACAGGTAAATCTATGACCTATTTCAAGAACAGAAGTACCTCATAATATCACAAATAATGATCTTTATATAGAGATATGAATATGGAGATTAAAATTTCTTCAGACTAATAGGAAGCTAAAAAGTTTGTTTCTACAAAGATGTGACTGGATGGCTAGATGAAGCGAGGGCGGTGGACATTGTCTACCTTGACCAGCAAGGCTTTCAACACCATTCCCCACAGCATTCTCATAGGCAAACTTAACAAGTGTGTGTTAGATTGATGGACAGTGGAGTGGATTGAAAACTGGCTGAAAGGTAGAACTCAGAGGGTTATGGTCAATGGCACAGAGGCTATGGTTGGAGGTCTGTAACAAGTGGTGTTCCCCAGGGGTCAGTACTGGATCCAGTCCTGTTCAGTGTCTTCAACAACTTGCATGAAGGGATAGAGTGTACCCTCAGCAAGTTTGCTGATGATACAAAAGTGGGAGGAGTGGCTGACACACCAGAAGGCTGTGCTGCCATCCCTTTTGGCCTGGACAAGCTGGAGAGCTTGGTGGAGAATAACTTTATGAAATTCAGTCAGGGTAACTGTAGAGTACTGCACCTAGGGAGGAATAATTCCATGCACCAGTTAGGGATTGGAAAGCAGTTATATGGATCATTAGGGCACTAGAACATCTCTCTTATGAAAAAAGACTGAGTGACTTGGTAATTTTAGCTTAGCAATGCTTACACATACCGAAACAGTGAATATCAGGAGGCTGTTGCAGTGACAGGATAAGAGGTAACAGGCACAAACTTGAAAACTCCATCTAAACATGAGGAGGAACTTGGAGAGTGGTAGAACACTGGAGCAGGCTGGGGACAGAGTGGCTGAAGAGCAGCAAGACAGAGAGGGATCTGGGGGTGCTGGTCAACAGGCAACTGAACATGAGCCAGCAGTGTGCCCAGGTGGCCAAGAAGGCCAACGGCATCCTGGCCTGTATCAGGAATAGTGTGGCCAGCAGAACCACAGAAGTCATTCTGACCCTGTACTCAGCACTGGTTAGACAACACCTTAAGTATTGTGTCCAGTTCTGAAAGATGTTGAGGTGCTTGAACATGTCCAGAGAGGGGTAACAAGGCTGGTGAGGGGGCTGGAGCATAGCCCTACAAGGAGAGGCTGAGGGAGTTGGGGGTGTTTAGCCTGGAGAAGAGGAGGCTCAAGGGAGACCTTATTGCTCTCTACAATTACCTGAAAGAAGGTTGTAGCCAGGTGGGGGTTGATCTCTGCTCCCAGGCAACCAGTGACAGAACAAGAGGTCACAGTCTCAAACTGCACCAGGGCAGGTTTATGCTGGATGTTAGGAAGAAGTTCTTCACAGAAAGCGTGATTGGCCATTGGAATAGGTTGCCTGGGGAGGTGGTGGAGTCACCATCCATGTCTAAAAGGACACTGGATAAGGCAATTAGTGCCATGGTTTAGTTAATTAGAAGGGTTAGGTGATAGGTTGGACTCAGTGATCTCAGAGGTCTTTTCCAACCTGGTTGATTCTGTGGCTGTGATTCTGTGATTGTAGAGGAAAACTTTCCATTTTTGCTGATTGTCATCCAAGGCCTTGTGAACACCAAAGTCGACTCACAATTCTGTGATTCCAGTGTAATCTACAATTCAGTCTAAATACATATTTCTTTAGGAGTAGGATTTGTGTTATAATGTAGTGAGTCCCATTTTTCAATGAGAACTAAGTGCACCGAAATACAGTTCTGCTCTGTAAAAGTAACACCATCACACCATCAATGTTGGTATGTTCTTTTCATATCCAAAGAAATTCTAAAAAGGGTCACAAGATGGTGATTGTACTCTTAAGGAATTATAAATACGTGTTCACATGAATCTGTACAGTAAGAGATGTTCCTGCTCTGTGCCTCTTGCCTTGTCCTTTCAAACTATTTAAAAGGTCAGTTCAGATAGGAGACATCTGGTTTCTTTTGCCATTTAATAACAGCGTTGGAACTTTTCTGCTCTTATTATTCCTAGTTTGGTAAACTGGGAGCCCCAGTTTGTTTTTAAAGCCCAGCTGAAATATCAGTTTCACACTTGAACTTAGGTGAATTTCAGTTTCGTTTGAGTTGTGGCTCGACTTTGTGCTTCCACAACATTAAAGCCAATATGTATTATTAGCTGATCTTAATCCGATTTTTTTTGCCTAATATATTCACAGATGAGTTCATATACTTGATGACAAAAAATCCCCACATATTAACCAGAGGAAAACGGTGGAAACTGTAGTCCTTTTTATGTCTGTGCTGAAGTCTAACCTGTCCAGCAGCTTGGGTGGAAACATGAGCAGCTATTAGTTGATGCAAAAGAGCTAGTATACATAAGTTTGAGAATTCAAGTGTCACATTAAGACTGCTTCATTCTTTTCAGTGTTAAGGTAAACTTGCATGCTTAAAATTCTTGTTGTCATACAGTTCTCAGGGACTGATTTAGTCTTAAGCTCAAATAATAGTTGACAATTTTGCCAGTTAGCTGGTAATTTCTAGTTTAAGCTATCAAGGAAAGCTACATTTCTCTTTATTTTATTGGAGAATTAAACCTATTTTTAACTTCTTGTTTCCACTATTTTTCATTCCTCAAATGCTTAATGCTTTGCTGGAGAGGAAAAAAAGGCTGTCTAAAACTCTTCAGTAACATCACTGAATTTGCCCTGTTCGTTTTACGAACTGCAAGCAGCATATAGGCACAGTTCTGATAATACACACCCTTCCCAACATGAGGAAATAATAATATTTTTTTTTAATATAAAGATTATCAGATAAAAGAAAAATCTTGGGGGTTTTTATTCCTTTTTATGCTTGATCTTATTCAGATCATTCATTCACAATTTAAATCAGAAATGCGTAGCAAAATACTTTCAGTATGTCTACCATCATCTGTGATAAATTTGATATTTCTATGCCATAATAAAAGAAGTCCATAAAATTAACTCCATCCACAAATCATTTTGTTATATATAGCAAATATGAAAAGAAGTTACTACAACTTCCTGTTCACGTATCTCTTGCCATCAGTCTGTTGGAGATCTCCAGACAATGAGGGTACAGCTACTGCTTTCTGGTGTATGGAGCTGCAGATAATTTGGACAATAACTCTGTTTTCTCTCAAGGGCATGGAAAGACAAACTTCATGGATTTACCACCTCAGAAGGTGATGTGACTGACTTTGTATGAAGTTACTTTGGAATGCTCATGTGAGCAAAATAGAAGTAGGATGTATTGTCGGAAGTGACCTACAGTGATCATCTAATCCAACTGCCCAAGCATATCTTCATGCTTTAGTAACCATCAGTAATAACAATCATGGACAGCAGGAACTTCGGCCACATACCTTTTTTCCAGTTAATTACTTTTTTATGCATTTAGGATCTTAATCATTAATCTGATTTTTTTAAGCATAATAACTCAATGTGGTGATATCACCTAATACAGTGACTATCAGCTATGAGTAATCCTCCAAAAAGCAGCAGACACATACCAATTGTGGTCCAGAATTCCTCTTATTGGTTAGCATCAGATTATTTAATGAAAATTTAAATGTATCAAATACATGCTGGTATAGCTAGAATTGTTCTCTTAATCTTTTATTTTTATCAAAAAGGACCACTAACGAATCTCAGAATGTACAAAGGACTTCTCTCTGAGCATGAAGCTTGTTTTCTCTGTTTTAATAATTAATTCTGTCCCCATATATATTTCATTATGAAGCGGCAGCCTTTTACACTACTGTTACTTCTGAAAGAAAGTAAAACATAATCCTCTGTCCTTACACAGGACAAGGGATAATATGCACACACACTTTGGAATGTTTTTTCTTTTTATTTTTAAAACTACTGTTTTTCATATGAGCTAAGAAATATTTTCTCATAGAAATGTTTAAACTATTATCCAGTAAATGCTACCTTTTTTATGAAGAGCTATAATAAAGGTATGTTAATGACCAGGGAGGTGGTGGCTGCTTTCTCCCTGAAGGTGTTCAAGGCCAGGCTAGACAAGGCCTTGAGTGACCTGTACTAGTGGGAGGTGTCCCTGCCTATGTCAGGGGGTTGGAACTAGATGATCCTTGAGGTCCCTTCCAACCTTACCATTCTATGATTCTATGACCTTCTAAAGAAAGGCCTAATTCAAATGCAGTATACAATATCAAATTACTAAACTATTAAATGTTTATTGGAGTATTTAGTATTACATTTGTTTTAAAGTTACAACATTTTAACCAACTAGGGATGTAATCACTATTCTGGAATTTCTGGAAGGTTACTACATTTCCTGGTCATCAGATCTTTGGCCCAGTTGTTGCTGTTAATCATAGTGTGAATGTTTTCTAGCACATTAACCACTCTGTACTCCTTGCAAACTCTCACCGTCTGGTTTAGTTTGTGCATTTATTCCAAAATAGTCCCTTCTGGTCTCTTCTGTTTTTTCAACACACCCCTCCACACACAGGCCACTTCATTTACTGCTTCTGGCATTTAATTTTTGTTGTTACATATCAAGGTCTTTGGAATTGTATCTTTTACATTACATTTTATATTTTTGTTATATATTTAAAACTATGCATTAGTATAGTTTTCTGCATTATGTATTTAACATACTTCATATATTCAAAACTACAACACAGACAGCATTTACTTTCTCATCAACATCCTTGTCTTTGTAAATTAGGATTGTTATTAGCTTGGTTTTGGAGTTTACTTTTTATGTGGATCTTACGATAGTTCACTTTCGCTGACTCCAAGAGAGTTTGATTTTTGAAGTCCAAACTCTGATTAATTTATTTTTGCTCAGATTACATGAAATAAGATGTTGAAAATAATTGACTGGCTATTAGCACTTGAAAGGATCTGTGGATCCTGGTAGACAGCAAGGTCATCATGACTCATCTGTGTACCCTTGCAGAACAAGGGCTAACCACACCGTAAATTACATTAGCAACACAAAGTCAGGCAGCTCAGGGAAAGAATTACTCCCTTTGATTTACTAGTCATAAAGCTGCATCTAGAGTTTTGTGTCTGTGTCTGGAACCACAAAATAGAAGACAGATACCAACATACTCAAGGTGTCCATCAGAGAGGCCACTAAGGTGACCAAGGGGCTGCAGCACATGACAGGTAAGTGACACTGATGGAACTGAGTTGAGTTATCCTGGGTAAGAAAAGTCTAAGTGAAATCTGATTGAAGTCTTACAATGCTTAAAGGGGCATTGCGAGAAGACAGAGCCAGATGCTTTTCAGTGGTGCACAACAAAAGCACAAGAGATGGCAGTTACAATTTACAGTAAGAGATATTCCATCTCAATAGTAGAAAAATAATAATCCATATTACAGGCAGGGGATTAAACAAGATGATCTGTAGAGGTCTCTTCCAAAGTAAAATGTTCTCTCATGCTATGAATTTAGATGGGAGACTCTTATTTTGTATTTCTGCATTACCTTTCTTTTCAAAATGTCACAACAGTACTGCTTAATGAATAAGACTTCCCAGTGCTTCTGAAACATAAATGTTATACAAGAAAAGAAAATGAAGTACAGTAATAATGATAGCACTTCAAATGCTATTAATTGACTTAATTAATTCTATTGTTAACATTCCTCTGACTTAAAACCACATCCTTTTCCCATGTGCAGTATTCATCCATACATATATACCTACTCAGGACATAATTCTTATCACTTTCTTGCTATACCAAGTAGATTTACATTTGCATTCACAAGATGTCTGTGATTTGTATTCATGCTCAGTTTACCATAACTAAATGCTAAATGCAAAAACACCTCCAGCTTTAAATCCTACAGTCAACCCACTGTAGCAGCTCTCTAAACTTGTGTCAGTCTGATTCTTCTAGAAGACTTTGAAATTGACACAGCTTACAATGAAATCCCCATCTTGATGTGGGAAAGACAGAATCATTTAAAATCCCTGTGATCAGTCTGTTGACATTGTACAAAGTGCTTTGGGTCTCTAGGTTTTATGTGATTTTAATGGAAGTAGAAGAGTTTTAACAGTACCTGCCATATAGTATTAGGTTCTAAAAGGGACTCAAGTAAAGAGGTTTATCTGTTTTCTTCCTAATAAAAAAAAGAATAAAACCAAAACCAAACCACCTCACCAGAGCTATGGAATACTAGAACCTAGAGGCAATAATTATCTAGTAACCATCCTGGTGATCATCAGCTGAACCATCTCTCTTTTTCCTCAATATCTTTCATAAGATGTGGCAATGAAATAGGATATGGTATTTTACACATAGATTCACCATTGCCTTTTAAAGGCAGAATTTAATTTTCCTCTCCCTTCTGGCCACATTCCTTTTATATGTGATTTGCTTGCTTTGTGATAGGAGCACCACTGGCTGTTATTCAGTATGGCAATCACCATAACCCTCAAGGGAGCAGGCCTATTACTCAGCCAGTCAGTTTCCAAGCTGTACTTGTGTAGGCAGTTGCTCTATCCCAGCTGCAGTGCTTTGCACTTCTCCTTGTTGAGTGTCACAATCTTTCTGTTCACCTAGTCTTCAAGTTTCTAAAGGTCCCTGTAAATTTAAGCTCTGTTATACAGTTACGCATCTTTCTTAATAACAAGCTTTGACTCTAATGTCTTGAGAGGATGTAAATTGGAAATATAAAATCCACATATTATAAGAAAGTTGATAGTCACTTGAAGGGAGGCTAGGAATGTGCCTTCTGTGAGGTTTGTGGGTGTGTGTAGAAGTGTGTGTGTGTATATATATAGTGTATGTATGTGTGTGTGTGTGTGTGTGCAAATAAACTATACATCCTGCAATTGCTTGCTGCTATGGCAATAACAAGGATTCAAAGCTGCAGTTTAAAAACTTATTTGGATAATACCATCAGAAGGTAAAATATGTGAAATACCCTTCTGTACTGGAAGTTCACTTGATATAATAATACAGAAAAAATTTCCAAGCAAGTGCATAAACTACTGAGGCAGGGCTGCAAATTTTTCCAAACAAATGAGGAGAATTTGACACATTTTATTTTTATTCAGGTCATTACAGTAATCTGAGTACTGCCACACAGATATCTGCATTTGTGCACTGAAAAGTGTGAGCCATGTCAGTAGAGTAGGAAGAAGCAGGAGAGAGTGGGAGGGACAGAGGGAGGGAGGGAGACATCTTAAATCCATTTTACACATGGATGAATTTTTAAAATATCAAATCAACAGTACCTAGGTACATTGCATGAGTATGTTGGTTTATATATTTTCAATCTGTGCCTTTGTTTTTTACACTGCTCTCAGTGTAATATCGATCACCTCACGAATGTTTATTAGTTCCACAGTTTGCAGTATTAAACCTGTCTTGCAGATAAAGAGACAGGTCAGAGGGAGACTTCCTATTAGATTTCTAACTCTAACCTAACCCTGATAATTATTTTAACAACTTAGTGTTTAATTAGAATCTGGTCATTTTATGCTACAACCTGATTGTTCAGATTACTTGATTTTATTTATCTATTCAAAATGCAACTCCTGCTGACTTACACAATTTTTATGAAGGCTCCAATTGAAAGATTTTAGAAACCGTTCTTCAAATTGTTAAATGCTTTAAAATTGCTTAGAATAAAAGTATACTATTTCACTAAAATGAAGCAAATGTTTCTGTGAGAAATTTAGAAGATGTACTTTCCAAACAGAACCGAAACAAGGCTTTTCTTTCAAAACCAATCCAAACCAAACCCTGTTGGAACTTCTGCAAATCTGATGCAGAACTCTGAAGTGTGATCCCTGGAAAATGAGTAGACATTTCAAAACTAAGTGGACATATTAAAAATTTAAAGTAAAATACTCTGTGACTATAGACATTAGCTTTTTGTCAGAAACTCAAAGGAGAGAGCATCCAGGGCCCTCAAGCAGATCTTTCAATTGTTTCTTCTTGTCCCAAAGTTCTTTTTTGGTAAGAGCATACCTTTCAGCTTCTTTAGCTGAAGGATCAAAGGCTTTGTAGATATGAAGCTGCTAATGAACATACACCAGGTTTCTTCTCTGAGCAGGATCCTTATGGAGAATATATAAAGCAACTTGTTGAGGGAAGGAAGGTTGATTGTATAGTTTAAAAAGTTCTGATATTACTGTAAAAACCAAAGATCACATTTTAGATTGTGCAGCAAGTGTAATAATTCCTTTTATTAGCATTAGAGTGTTCACTGGTGTAACTTAAAAACTGTTCTTTAATTTTTTACTATAATATTTTTCTATCTATCCTACCTGTATTTATCCTATCTTTATCATAAAGGTAAATATACAATGTTTTTCTGTTCTACACTTCTCAGTATAGACACATACTGAAAGCATCCAAGAACGAAGGTTTAAATCAGATTTTAGCTATTGGTAATCTAATTCTAGCACAGTGAATTTGCCTGATATATTTTGAGTTAAAAAAAAAAAAATTCTACATAGATGAATGCAGTATTACCTTAACAAAACAAAACAACCACACACCAACAAACCATACATTTTACATAAGGAAAACCTCAAACACTTCCATGTCTCTATTAAAAATTTTGTTGATAAGACTTAAACTTTTCACAGGGCTCTGAAACTTCATGCATCAATATGTATAGAAGAAAAAAACATTTCAGTAAGCAGTTATAATCTCTTTCAATAGCTTGAAGCCTAATCTTACTTCCATGATATTAATACCAATGCATTGCTTTTTGATTTCAAAAGAATAAAGAACAAGTACATTCACTTATGACTAATTATTCTCAATTGGATGCTTTTTTTTTTTTTCTTCTTCTCTGTAAGACAGGAAAATAAGTTATATATGTGACTGCTATCTTGAACCATATTCAGTTCTAAGTATATCTGTGTGACACCAACCTAAGCTAAATCACTATTATTTGTTTACGTTGGGCAGAGAAATGCATTGCAATATAGAAACCCCATGGAAAATGAACTAGTCAACATCTGATATTAATATACAACAAAAATTAAAATTGGTCCAAAATCTCATGTTTTATGGAATTCAGAGTACATTGTAAAGTGTTTATACAACCAGAGGGCTAAGTGTAGGTCAGAAATATAAACCCATGGAATCCATGTTCTGGGAGAATAGTTTGTCTGGAATAACTACAACTGAGGAAAGACTCAAATAATAAAGCATCATATAAATACCTGTATTTAAGTAAATATATAGATATGGTCCTATTTTAAGGTAGAACAGAACTAATTCTGTTCAGTGATTTTACTTTTCAGTTACATCTTTTGTAAATAACTGCAGTTACTAAAGTTAATGGCATATTTTTGCTGGAAGTGTCTTCTAATGATAATGCTTGATGTTTATCATTATTCCTAAGGGTTGCTATGCAGAAAGGCTCTTGCTTATTCCTGCTCTAATGGATATCAATGTCACTGCTAAATCTTGTGTACTGCATTAGAGGCACAGCAAGTAAGAGGTCATAACTGTGGGAAGGAGCGGACAGGACAGGTGACCCTACGTTGTGACCAACAAGGGATTCCATTCCATATACATCATGTTCAGCATAAAGTTGAGCATCACAGGGTTAAATTCTCTTCTTCAATGCTTGTCATCCAAGAAGGACTCTGTAATTCTTTCGGCTTTGATCCTCTGTTTCTGAATGCATCTCCAGAATCTAACTCCTCTGTCTAGTTCCTGCCTGCCACTGAGTCCAGTCTGGCCTGGCCATAGCATCAGTGGTGATGGTGACATAAACTGCCATCAGGGGAGTTGGGTTCAATACTGATTTTGTATATAGTTCTATATATTTAATTTTACTGATATTATTCTCGCTGAAGTAGTTTTCATTTTATTTCAAATCCATAAGTCTCTCTCACTTTTTCTCTTACCTTCAGGGAAGGGAGAGAGGGTAATAAAGAACATCTGTCATTTCTCTAGTGGCCAGCCCAGCCCTAACCACTGGCACTTAAATAAAAACATAGCTATCTCAGATTATCATCTCTATTCCATTTTCCAGACAAGGCTACATGCTTTCAATTGGTTGGACTTTTACAGCAAATATCACAGAATAATAAAGGAGAGTTATCTAAATTTGGTTTTAATGTAGTCTGTTTAAAACTTCACAAAATGTTTGCAATAGAAATTGAAACATTCAATTTCACAAATTTTCAGTAGCCACAGAGTGCTGGGAAAACCAGCAGAGGAGTAAAAGCAAATCTATCACACATATAATGGAAAAATATACTAAGACAGCAGAAACTGTTTCTTAACAAGCTGATATCCATTGCACCAGAATGTCAATATTTAGGGAGAATGTGATGTGGAGTATAATTTATTAATTATATTGCTATTAAAATTAAAAAATAAAATTAAAATAGCGTTGGAAGAATAATGAAACTTCTCCACAGAAAGAGAAATAAGAGAGTATTTTCCAAAAGGTTCAGAAACATGCCAAGATTTTTACTTTTAACAGTTACCATAATCTTATTTGAATGGAATATGTAAATTCCATTCTACACACTTTTAATTTAGATTGCATGGGAACAGTGAACTTAATTCTCTATATTTTTACAACTTTTGATGCAGAAAAATGTTAAAGTGTTTTTGTGAAATACTGTCATGATAAATGTATATGGAACAGGTTGTAATGGAATGATCTTTCATTATTAGTTTCTATCTTATTCCTTATTACCGCAACTTTACAAATTGTTTTTTTATGTCATGAGCTAAAAGATTTTTTCCCCACTTATTACTTTTCAGCTTTAATGGACTATGTTCTTCCATATACTGCTATAAAGAATTTAAAGTTGTTTTTCTCAAGTGATTACTCAAAACATTACTCAAATATGGAGGATAAAGTCGTAAATCTGAAGGAAATAGGAATGAGTGACATACATCTCACCAAATTGAGAAGAATCTCTTTTACCTATATTCTTTACCTAAATTTAATGAAGAGGCATACTGTAGAAGTATCAGAAAGTTTTGTTTGCTTCAACTGCCCATTACCTGCCATGGTTGTTTTCTGAAAGGCAGGATATGATCTTATAATCTTGTTAGTTTTCTAATGATTACTTCATAATATGAATGCCCTTACAGAGTATTTGCAGCAACAGACAGCATAATGAGAAGTACCCAAAGGGATGAAATGGGAGAGGAACTGCGACAGTTACTCTCACAAACTTAGTGTCTGTCCTGTTTGCTTCCCTGATTGCTGTTTGTTCTAAGGTAATGGAGAAGACTGAGAGGACATAAACCTTTATTTTACTAGATGCTTTTATGAGGCAGCTTACTGAACACTATTACTTAAAGAGTATTTGCTATCTAATTAAAACAGTACTTTTTTTTTCAGCATCTGGGAAAGATTCTTCAGCGTGGACTAAAAGGGTTGACAGGGAAATGGTTGCTATGGAACTATTTTCTGAGCTAGCATAGCAGGGCAACATTTAGCAGGGTTTAATTTGCATGTCTTACATCCTGCAGTTCCTTCAGGATGGTTTGACCACATATTACACCAGTCTTCCAGGAGGCATAACTCAGCACTGAAAGTAATTGCTTCCTTAGAAACAGTACAAGTGTCAGCTCTCCCACCCCCACATTTAGCAGGATTTCTACAAGTAGTGAAGATCAACCTACAAAATTATTTAATGTGTAATCTAGTAGTTATCACATTTATTAGTTGAAATAAATCCTGAGCTTTCTATTTTTTTCATGAATGTGTTAGACTTCTTTTTATGAGTGGAAAAAATTAGTTCTTTTAATTACAAGAATGAACAATTTGGCTTTTCATTTCTGCCATATGGATAGAGAGACATCTAAGTAATGAATCTAATATAGCTTTATCTTCTGTTGAAGATAAGTTTAACACTGAAGGTAGTTTCATGCTCATTTGAAGGCAATTTATACTTAAAGTTTTTACTTAATCTATAGTTTATATAATTAACGTTACTTAGTATTAACACTGTAGTTGAAGAAATTTTTTTTTGTGAATAAAATATCACTGCATAGCTGTTCTGTTAAGTTGGATGATCTGGAAACAAGAAGTTGTAGCAAGAAAACAAACTAATATAACATTCTGCATTACATAAAAATAATATAATTTTAAAATCAAATTTATTAGCAAATCTGTAAGCATATATATGTTAGAATATACCAGGTTGTATTTACATAGAACTGTATAACTGTTTCGGTTGGAAAAGAATTTTAAGATCACTGAGTCCAATCATTATCTAATTCTAGCAAGCCAGATACAGATTATTGTTTCCTCAATAAGCAAAAAAATTCCTATTCATTATTCAAGAAAGGTTGTTTTGGGGATCATTCAAGTCAAATCTTGTTTGAGCCCAGAGATGCACTGGCACTTTATAGCTGACACTTAAAATGCCTCTGAGACTTCTTCTTACCAAAAAATGGCTAAAGACGTTCAAAAATTAAATAGATCATCTTGACAGAGCTGCAGTCATCAAAATTCGTGTTTTCCCACCTAATTCTCTGCTTTGGCAGAGAACGAAGTTGGCCATCACCCTGTTCCTGTTTAAAAGGCTGTTTGCCATGAAACTTTAGACTAGCAATGAAACGGAGTAATCATTTTGTCACCATTAGGTGGCTTACTGCGAAAGCGTTTGTGGTGGAGCTAGCTGCGCCACCCCTCCTCCGCTTCCACTGGGTCTCTCTGTCTGGGCCTGTGTTTGCTGTGGAGAGATTTTCGTTAATGTGTGCGTCATTTACAGGAATGCGGAGAAAAAGACCCTGTCTTTCTGTTCCAGAATAGCCGAGACCTGTGTCTTGCTCTGAGGAAAGTGCTCACAAACTGCAGTGTAAGGAGAGGTCTATTTGCCTCGCTGCCTGCCCCTTTGTTCCTTGTGCCTTTGGCAGAGGCTGAAAGAGCTGGGCCTGTAATACTTGGGCCCTGCTGTGCCACTTCAAGAAATAATAAGCCATTGTCTTCATTAAGCAAGCCTTGTTTTAACAAACAGAATTCAACTACTAAAAAGGGAACATTTTTAAGGGAGGGAGAATTAGAGACAGGGATGCTTTACAAAATTCCCTGGAGAAACTGCTTTGTTTCCACTATTTTATTGCTACTTACTGAGAAGATTCATATTCAAATAGGTTGGGGTTGTGAATCGGTCGTTTGCACATTCTCATGCACCCAGGAAGGCTGTGATTATGGCTAATTACAATGAGGAATGAAATCCTAGCAAGAGTGCTCAATCAGATTGCTGTTCATGCATGAACCAACTAAAACTAGCCAATGGAAGTGTGATTTTGGTAATTACAAACAATGGGGTGAAGTTGAAAAAAGCTGAGTAAATCTACTTGAGACAAAATAAGGTCTAATTAATCACTTTAAGTTCTGAATTCTCCAGATGATCTGCAAGCTCGGTTCTCTTTAGTATTCTTTTAATAGACTTAGTCTAAGGAGTTGGAAATGCTTCCTTTTGCTCATACTTTCACTGGATAAAAAGCAACTGTTTCAAAATACTCTGACTTTCCCTTTGTGGCAATTGTATGGCAACCTGTTTTTCAGGCCAGTAGATGGAATGTTAGAAAAATAAACACACAGTTAATTGCCTTGCTAGCAGTGCCATTATGGACTTTGAGCAAAATGATTTCTCTAAGTTGTTGTAGTATTACTGATCTCATTCCCAAACCTTATTTTATTGAAGTAGATGCGAATTTTGGCATCACCTCCAAAGACTGCGGATTTTAAATCTACTTTAAAAGACAGTTGTACTCAGTCTAGTGTAAATAAATTACTAAAAAGTCTGTTTGTTTGTTTTTGATTTTTTTACTGGTTGTTACCTTACTTTTGCCTAAAGAAATATTAGAAGTTGAAATAAAAATTCAAATGCAGTCTAACATTTTGGCAATGAAACTTTGAGGGCAGAGCTTCTGTATGAATACTAATTACCAATTTTATATTAAGCGTTCTATCACACAACCCAGTATTTTAGTATCAAAATCCTTAGATTAGTTTGTCCATTAATAGGCACTGTAATGAAGATAATAATCGCTGAATCACAGTATCACAGAATGGTAGGAGTTGGAAGGGACCTCTGGAGATCATCCAGTGACCCTCACAGTGAAAAAATTCCTCCTCATGTTTAAATGAAGCTTCCTATGCCTCAGCTTCTACCCATTACCCCTTGTCCTGTCATAAGGCATCACCCAGAAGAGCCTAGGTCCATCCTTCTGGCACTCACCCCTTACATCTTTATAAACATTGATGAGGTCACCTCTCAGTCTCCTCCAAGCTAAAGAACCCCAGCTCCCTCAGTCTCTCCTTGTAAGAGAGGTGTTCCATTTCCTTAATCATCTTTGTAGCTTTGTGCTGGACTCTTTCAAGCAGTTCTATGTCCCTCTTGAACTGAGGGAGGGAGGGGGGAGAGAACTGAAGACAGCACTCCAGATGCAGCCTCATCAGGTTAGAGTAGAGGGGCAGGAGAACCTCTCTTGCCCTACTAGTCACACCCCAGAATGCAATTGCCTCTCCTGGCCACAAGAGCAAATTGCTGGCTCATGGTCAGTGTCCCATCAACTAGAACCATCGAATCCTTTTCCCCTTCACTGCCTTCCAACAGGTCAGTTCCCAACCTATACTGATACCTGGCGTTCTTTCCCAGGTGCAAGACTCTACACTTGCCCTTACTGAATTTCATTAAATTTTGCCCTGCCCAGCCCTCCAGCCTGTCCCAAGTCTGGCTGAATGGCAGCACAGTCTTCTAGTGTGATAGCCACTCCACCCAGTTTGGTGTCATGGGCAAACCTGCTGACAGTGCACTCTGTCCAGGTCATTGATGAATATATTGAACAGAACGGGTCCCAGTACTGACCCCTGTGGGACCCCACTAGTCACAGACCTCCAACAAGACTCCATCCCATTGACCACAACTCTCTGGCTTCTTTCCTTCAACCAGTTCCCAATCTACCTCACTACCTGATCATCCAGACCACACTGCCTGAGTTTAGCCAGAAGGATGCTGTGGGAGACAGTGTCAAAAGAGTTACTGGAATCAAGATAAATGACATCCACTGCTCTATCATCATCTATCCACCTGGGTATGTCCTCATAAAAGACTATCAGGTTGGTCAAACATACCTTCTCCTTAGTAAAACCATGCTGACTACTCGTAATGACTCCAATGTCCTTTATATGCCTAAGGACAGTGCCAAGGATAAATTTCTCCATTACCTTTCCGGGGAAGGAGGTGAGAGTGACTGGTCTATAGTTACCTGGGTCCCTGTGATGGTTAGGGAGTTACCCACCTACACACACAATGAAGTCACCTGGACTAGACTCAGTTAAAAGTAATGCAGAAACACAAAATTCCCTTCAAAACAATCAGATTGTCAGGAAGATCCCAACCCAAACCTTCCCCCGCCCTTCCTCCTCTTTCCCTCCCTTCAGAAATAACCAGATCAATCCCTGTATATCTCATGTGATAGATCTGGAGAGATCTGGGGTGAGATGTCAAAAAAGATGACAGGGAGGTTAGAGGAAATAATGGGTTAGGTCGAATTAGAGTTAAGGCGGAAGCAGCCACAGACCACCAGAGTGAAGGAGCAGAACAACAATCTAGAACTAACTGAGAAGTGTGTGAGAAGTGAGTGTCTTATCTATATTTTGACTAGTTGCATTTCTCAGCAGAAGAATGAGTGATATAGGTTACTGTTGTTTTTCTTTCTTCTCATAGCTAAAGATTTCATTTCTCTCAGTAAAATATTCCAATTAGTCTCAAACCAGCACAGTCCTCCTTACCCTTTTTGAAGACTGGAGTGATGTTTACCCTCCTCCAGTCCCCAGGCACCTCTCCTGTCTGCCATGACTTACTGAAGATGGTAGAGAGTGGTCTGGCAATGACCTGTGCCAGCTCCCTCAGCACCCACAGATGCATGTTCATAACCTTTCCACTACAGAGTAAAACTTTTTTTCCCAGGTTCTTCTGAAATAAATGTCATTATTTGTGCCATGCAATGATGGATTTCTTACGTTGTTGTAGCTCTTTCGTGATTTTCATAGGGTGGTTTGACTGTGTGGAGGCCTTGGTGGCAATAAATAGGGACTTTCTGGTATGTCCCTTGTGTAATTTGATAAGGATTCTGCTCTATTTGAAAGCAAATAGGACAGGAAGGTAGTGCATATTCTGATGTGGAGGTAGAGAGAGAAAAGTGGGACCTGACCTCACCACCTATATTCAGGCAATGAGATTGTTTTAGTCATCTCTTTAAACTACGTCCTATGTATGCCTTGATTGTATTTAGCACCATTACTTCAGTGCTTTCCATTAATGGAGTTGTTCAGTGAGTGTCCTCCAAAAATTTTTTACCTTCTTTGATAACATCACATGTATCTTAAATAGCTATAATTTTGTATGGAAAGACTGTGTGTGGTTTCATTTTATTTTAGTAGTCCAGCAGTTTACAGCTGTCTAGGTCATATGCCAAACACTTAGATATCCTAAAAATAATTAGATAACACAGTTTATGTCTTGGTCACACACACTGTATGTAATCTAACAAAAAGCAGAAGAAGAAATCATTTTGCTTAGCTCCAATTTCTCATTCAACATAATATAAATAAGAATCTTACTTGGATGTGGTCATATGTTTAACTTCAGTATCTTATGAAAAATTGTGCATGTGATATACATTCAGTGATTTTATCTGTTGATTTACCCAGTGGTGAGATCAGCTACTTCATACCACTGATTCTTATTTTGATAAAAATAAAGTGCTAGGAGTGGGAGGAGTATTTTAAATTTTTTTCTCCAAAAAAGGAGTCTGTCCTTCACAAACGTGAAAACCAAGACAGAAAACAGTAATTCCTACATTAAAGTTGTCCAGCAAAACATAGCTTGTTGAGGCAGGTAGGAATAAGGGTTTTATGTTGTTAGATAGCCGTCTATTCCAATAGAACAAAATATCTTTTAGCCTTCCTTGTTTGGGAAAATGATATACAAAACACTTGAAAAAAGTATTTTAAATGTGTTTGGTTTTTAAGTTATAAGTTATAATTTTAGTTCTAAAGGAACTTTATAGTTGGAGAGACAATAAAATTAAAACTAGCATGTTTGCATCACTAATCTATAAAGTAGAATTTACTTAAAATACAAAGCATTTATAAAATAGATACTAGTATGGTCCAATAGAAAGTTTTAAGGCATTCATTTTTGGATGAACCTACATATTGCTTATAAAACCTTTGTTTTTTCAACATGATGTTTCATAGTAACAACAGGTAGCTGTAGTAGAACAATCTAAATAACTCTTCACCTTATCAAGAAACTGATTTAGCAGATAAGATTATGTAAGATGTTATTTGAAGTAAGTATAAAGAAAATCTTATTTTATTTCAGTTTACAGTGTATCACAAAATGTTGTAGATTTCAGCTTCTTGTCTCCCTGCCTTTGATTAAATATATCCTCCATAATATTTAAGAATAGTTTATATATAGAATAGTTTACTTATGTAATAGATAGTTTTACAATGACTTTTTGTGTTCTTAACTCAGTTGTGCTGAACCTGAGGCATAAACTGAAGCTACTTGATGTTACATCACATATAAAATAGATCTTTGCCCAGAAAAAAGGTGTAGGCATTGTGATTTGATTAATTTATTCTACTTGTCAGAAACTTTTGGGATATAGAAAATGCCATTCCTCTAATGACATCTCTGACAATTTATTCTCGCAGGAATCAGCTTGGGTATTTCATGCTTTGAACAGGAGAAACTTAACTGACAAAGCATCCTGGAAAACATACTGAGATTAGAACAGTGCCCTGTGCTGTCCAGTGACATGATTACTTATGAATCAGGGAGCTGTATCAGGAAATAGGGACTCTTATCTGTGTAGGTTAGTGTGTATTATTCATGTGTTATGTAGTGCAGAACATGAAACGTATTTTACAGGTAATGAATAAAATTAATCATTTAATCTCTGATGTTATCAGCCATGACCTTCATAATTATTTTTGCGCTATTACAGTAACTTTTCATCTCAGTCAAATTACAAACAAAATCAATACCAATGCCACTATTCTTGAGGTATTTGAAAGCCTTAGTGAGAGCAACAGTCGTACAAAGTTCTATGGTGTTGCTAATGCAGAGGAATAAGAAAACTTAGAGATGTTTCTCAACTGAAGTGTTAGAAATGGGTTGAAAATTAATATCAAAGGAGTTGTGTGTACAGTGAGTAATAGTAGGAGTTACTATTACAGTGACAGCTGTCTGGAAGACAGCAGTAAGATACTGGTATGGTGGAACTGTAATGCAGTTTTGCAATATAGTAGGTCATTTAGGAGAGACTGAAAATAAAACCTTGTGCTAGGTATTGATAAAACCTGATTTGGAATACTCTTTAGTTCCAGTTGCCTGTGTACAAGAAGTATTAAATTGAATAGGTGTAGATTTATCTTTTGAATAGTAATGTTGTAAGACTGTTTGAATATTGTTAGTGAAATATACTGCGGGGATGTTTTTAGAAAATATTGTTAGAATATTCAGGCGGAAAAGACTGAAGCATTTCTTTGTAATCAGACACAATCTTTTGCCAACTGATTTCTTTAGAACTGCTTGTACAGTGTCTGTATGTTCTTCCCTTTGGATGAATTTAAAAGAAAGGAAGAAAGAAAGGCAAGTAGGTGATTTCTTGCTCTTGACAAGGGACCCAGCAGGAATTGATATTAACTGGTTGCTGGGTAACCTACAGCTGCTCCAGTAAGTATATTTTATGGCAAACATTCCTCTGGGCAGTGATATTTGCGACTGTGTCAGGAATTAGAAAAAATGCAATCTAAATACAAATGCTGGGAAAAAAGCCCTTATTTTTGCTGGAACTTATACAGGACCTCTTCTTGTTTCCTTTGATTTTATTTTTAATTTTATGTTAATACAGTTTAGTTGGACTAAAGTAAGACATAGATGCCATCAAGTCATACCAAATCAGTTGCTGGAAACAATATTGCCATATAAAAGCACACAGACATGGCTTAATGAACATCTTTATGAAAGTTTTAAAACATTTTAATAATTAGGTAGAACTGTCATATAACAATAAATACTGAGTATATCTTAGAAATTAAAGTACTACATTCCAATCAAACCCAGAATTTCACGAAGAGCATCGTAAAACTATTTTTATACTTAATTTGATGTCGTTTGGTTTTTTTTTTTATGCATCTGTTCAATGTCTCTTTCTGGAATTTCTGAGCAAGCTGTACCAGTAGAATTTAACTTTTTGAATGGAAATTGGTATCATTGAGTGGTGAGTGTAAAGACAAAAGCAGACTTACCCTAGGAAAACAGTTTTGCATTTCACTTTTTAAGAAGAAAGTTTCCAGAAGTATCTATCAGTTCCTTCAATACAAAACACTTTGCATGGAACTTGGTAAAAGTTTGTCATGTAAATCTGATCATCTATTCAGAAATTAAACCAATAGATTAAGAGGTAGTTGCATAATAAAATAGTCATAACATAAGGAATGAAACAATTCTAAGAAAAAGATTAATAGGAGTACTCTAAAATTGTATGAATGTAGTTAATTTTAGTACTTCTATATAATTAATTTGAAAATATGAGTTGTTTAATGAAAAAACAGGAGGCCAGAATGCTTTTAATGAGATTTAAAACAGTTGTGGAATACATAATCTGACAGGAGAAAGTACTGGACTGTGAAAATGAGTACTTGGAGGAAACTGGCACTGTGTATTTATTTGTAAAGCACAAACCCATTTACTTTAGAAAGTTATGAAGTAGCAATGCAAAACAATTATTGATATGAGAATACACATTGTAGAGATACTTCTAATGCCTTCCCATGATAAATAAAGCTGGATAAAACAAGACTTATATTAAATTGCAGTGGGTGTCATCTAATGGATTCACTGTAGTGGTTTGATACTGAGAGAGATTTTAGTGGCATACCTGATTTTTACCCTTGAGTGATGTGGATCTTTTTTAAAAGTTTTGTTATTCTTACAAAATAAGTTTTGTGTTTCTTCAAGTAGGAATGTTATTAGTAGCTAAAAAGATTGCCAATCATACTTCTACCTCTTAAATGCTTCTAAGCTTCCTTCTGGAAATGAAAGCCTCATATATTAAATATTACTTTTAATGAACTTTGCAGTCAGTTCAATATTCTAATGTCACCAACTTTTTCATTATTTTGCCCATAATTTCTTCTCCAGTAATATTCCTTCATTTTATGATTAATTTCTATGCATGGTAATGAAGTGATGCTTGTGTTTCCTGTTAGGGAGAGAGGTAAGCAGATTTCCTTGGTATTCTGTTTCTAAATTCACTTTCTGATATATTCTTAAATTTTCTTTGTCGTGTAAATATATGCAGTTTGACTAGTTGCTGCAGTAATATCTGTTTTATTTCTACTGATGGATTACTGATGAATTTCTACTGATGGGTGAAGAAAGATTTGACATTCTGTTTTAATTTTTCATATTCAGTGCATCTCTTGGACTGACAAATACATGTCGCTTTAAACTGAATTTCAGACCTGTTACTGATAAAACCCCTTCTGTTCATTTCAATAAGCGCAATCCCAGCACTGAATGACAACAAAAAAAGATTACACTTGAATTCAGTGTGCATTAAAAATGCAGGATCATTGCTCCCCAAAGTAGATTTCAAATTCCAATGATCATTCCATTAGATCACTCAGTGCAGAACCCAAGAAAATATTTTATCTTATTACTGTTATGGAGGGGTAATTAATTGATGCAAGATAATGCTTTTCAAATATTAATATTGTTTATTAATATTCAGTATTCAGGACTCTTGCTGCTCTGACCACTAATTTTAATAATAATTGGTTCTTTGAACAATCATGGAAACTTTATACAGATAATAACATAGAATCTGGAGATAACTACTAATAGTATAACATTAATTGAACTGGAAGAGAAGGTTCCTGCAGTCAGTACACCGCTTGCAGTCAATACACCGCTTGTCCACTAGGTGGACTCAGGAAGCTCCTTTCTGCTTATGGCGGAAGGCAATGGTGAGTTACAAGAGGCATTAATTATTTACTCACAAAATTATCTCCCGAGTCACAGGGCTAACTGCAACTTCAGGCAGTACCCAAATGTCTTCAGGGAATTCTGTTACTGTCTTGTCAGCCGCTGAGACTTCTGATTCTTCCCAGGCTGCTGGGGAAAGGAGGCAGACAATCTCTGATCTGGTCCTGATATCTCTGAATGATCTGTGCATCTCCAGGACTTCCCATCTTGGCAGGAGACTTTCAGGTGCAGGCAGGATGTCTTGTGATGTGCAGTCTCAGAACAATGTCACACTGGCTATGCAGGTCAATCACTTGGAGGCGTTTAGAGCCTGTCCCTTGTAAACTGGAGGCAGGCAGTTTCCAGACAGTTCATGATGCAATAAGGCAATAGCAGCAGTAAGTAAGTATGGATACAGCAGCACAGCACATTGTGTCACCTGATCATGTCCTTTGGACACAGAATAGCCAATCAGAATGACCATATTAGGTGAAGCCATAGGCTTGCTTTACCCTTTTTAGGGCAGGACACAGGCCTTGCCCAAGGCAGGCACAAGCTGAGCATGTGTACCTTGTTTACTGCAGAATGCAAACAAGTCTGGGCAAGCCAGAGTCCTTAGACTCAGTGGCTCCAGGTTCTTTGTCCTCTTTCCTGCATTTGCTTCTCCCCATAACAGAAGGAGGGAGAGCAAAGGAACATGTCTGGGCAAACCAGGACACATATAAGCCTATTTTGGCCTGCTTAGGTGTACCAAGACAATTACTAATAAGAACAAGACATTATCATACTCATTCTAAGGTCTATCTCATTTCTAACAGTGATTGGGATGAAATAGGGAATGTATCATCATCAGTAAGGTAAATATTTATTCTATATTCTCGAAGATATCTTCCCAGTTTCCAGTTACCAATGGCTTAGCAACTTCCTAATCAGGATGTTGAATTTGAATTTTTGCATTTAGGAAGGTTGGATGGGCATTCGGTGAAAAAAAATGCTTGCTTTGATGTTAAATGTATGTCTGATTGTTTTATTTCTCTTGTATTGTGGAAAAAATGTTGAAGTATTGTTGTTGATTCACTCCGCTTACACTACTGATTTCTGATGTATCCTGCACAGTCACAGTCATCACTTTTTCTAAACAAAACAATTCTAACCTTGGATCATTGCACTATGAAAAATATTTTGTACCTCTCATAACCCATGATACCCTCTTCTTGATTTTCTCAACTATTGTTACATACTCCTTAAAGTCATATGACTACAAACTTTTGCAACAGCCAAGCATCATAAAGTTACCATTTGACAAAATGGTGTTTTATGACCAAGTACTTTATGTTTAGTAATAATAACAAGCATTTTATTTGCCTTCTGACTGATAAAACACTGTGCCTACTTTTTCAAATAACTCTCTGCAGGGTCTTCAAGCTCTCCTTCCTGATTAGTACACTGGTATAATTAGGATTGTTTGATTATTTTTCCTCATACGTATTACTCTGCATTTACCAATAGTTAATTTAATCTATCAGGCTATCACTTTCCTAGTTAATTTTTAAATATAATGGACAGTATAGGCCATCACATTTCTCTTTAGAATCCCAGTAGTAGCTTCTCATTTCGGAAACTGACTGCTCAGTTCTAACCCTCATTACAATCCTTCAACAAGTTACTCATTTACTAAAGGAGTTTTTTTGTGTTTTATAATAACTGTTTATTTTCCACAAGAATCTTGTGGTGGATTTGGGGCACTTTGCACATCTGCAGTTTCAAACACTTAGTCAAATACTGTTTGACAGCATCTTCTGTAGACAATAGACAAAGAGGAGACTTTCCTGAGGGGAAATTCAAGCTGTCGGCACCTCGGTAACAGTATACTGCAATAGAAACAGGTCTTTACTGCATCCATACTGTTTGTGTTATGGGGAATATATTTCTGACTAACTGTGGTTTGGTTTGTGGATTAAATAGCCATCAGCAGTTGTAACAGACTAAGCATGCTCTTGGAACACATCTTTTGATTTAGATTCATCTGAAAAAAAATCAAATTCAAGCGCTCCAAGACCATTTCATGAGTGTGGATGATCAGGATACTTACTTTAAGAGCATACTCTTCCTTCTAACTAATGCACTAACATAGACCTTTCTCACACAGAATCAGATTGACTCCTATTTAGAATCACTCCCAGTAAGAACCTCTGGGATTTTTTTTACTATCTATAGTGTATTCCAGAGATATTACACTGTGGTCTCACAGGTATGAGTGCACTATTTTATTGACGATTTCTAGGAATACCAGTAAATCCAAATAAATCATATTTATATATGTCTCAAGTAATTTTATCATCCGTTTTACCACTTCCAGTGCTGTCACATCTGTCATGTTCTGTTCTACTGCTACAGATACCAATTTAAGTGGTAGGATCCACTCTACAGCAGGCAATGGAAAAATTCTTAGTTGCATTTCCCTTTCAGATGAATTATGAGTAGTTTTGATACAAATAAATAAAAATCTTTAGAGCTTCTGGTATATCTTCCTACAGTTAACATTTATTTCATTGTAGTTTCTTCCTTTAACATGTAACAGCAACCCTCCAACAGCAGGACTGACTTATAATTTGTACCTTGAGCTTCATGAGCCTCTGAATAACTGTCTGTCCTCCTGCATCCTCAATATTGTCCAAAGTTCCGGTGCTATTTTATGTCTCGTTATTTGTTTATAATTAAGAGGAATGTAGAATACCTTCAGTATTTACTTGTCTTTGTGTTTCTTCACATGGTGTCTTCAATAAGAAGCCCCTTATCTTTCTCTTCCTGAGGCCAAAAATATGTTTTCTCAGCCTCTCTTGCTATATCATGTGTCTCAACCCCTGACCTTCCTGGTAGCCTTCTGTTGGATATCTGTGTCTTCCTTGTAGTGGAGATCCCAAAAATGGATGCATTGTTCTAAACACAGTCTCTGAAATACAAAATAGAGCGATGAATTATTATGTTGACCTACTGACTATGCTACATCCTTTAACACTCATTTTCCTGTTCTACTGAATGTTGGACCACATTTTCCTGAGTTTAATTTTTGCTGCTAACATACTTGTTTAAGGCCTTCTTGTTACCCCTCAGATTTCTCACTGGTTTCATCTCCAAGTGAGCTTTGGTTTTCCTAACTGCAATTCTGTACACTCTTTATTCATCATGGATATTCATCACAAGTAGTCATCATGGGTCTCTATTCATCATAGGTAGTCCATGTATTGTGCACTTTCTTTTAATGTTTGAGCTCAGGCAGGAATTTTACGTTTATCTGTGCTATCCTTCTGGCATGCTTGCTTGACTTTGAAGAGGTTGACATGCTTTGAAGGGCTTCTAGAGGATTTTCTGGGCCCTTTGTCTTGCAGGGCAGTTTTCCGTTCTGCTGTATTCTTATTAAAGCTTTTGCATCATCTGTGATGGCTCACAGATTCTTTTAAAATACATTGGCAGATCTTGTCAGGAAGAATATACTATCAATGTAATCTGTCAGCTTCTACGGGAGAAATGCATTGTGGGTAAAACTGTAGTTCACTATCTCTAAGGTCTAAAAGATAATCCAAATTTCCAGGAGAAAAATGGAGACTTGAAAAGAGATATGAACTTTAAAACTATTTAAAATCACATAGACTAATGGGAAGTCTATTCTTTTCATATAATAGTAGAAAAGAGTCCAGTGAAAGTCACCCTTTCTGAAAGATAAGCATAATTCTGACTCCTGACAGAATGAAAAGGTGAGGTACACAGGCTAAAATGTTTGTTGCTAGTTCTTTCAGTTAGTGTTAAAATGTAACAATCCATCTCTGTGTGAATTGTGTTTTAACAGATGTTAATAAAACTAACAATAGAAGCCTTTCAAGCACTAACTAAGAGGAAGATGAAATCTAATTTAGGAAACTTTTTAATTTTAATGTTTACTCTTAATTTTTTTTTTTTTTACTGCTATACTGTCATGCATGCATTTTTTAACATTGAGTTTATTTTAGCATGGTTCTAAATATCAAATATTTTAAGATTTTAAGAATAATGTTTTTATTTTCTTAGTACTGTTGTGGTTTTGTTTGGTTTGGTTTATTTTTTTATTTTGTTTTGTTTCTTCAATAATGGGCAGTTCATACCTTTCCACTCTTTTCAGTTCAGCTATTGATAGGTACTGTATATTTCAAGTGATTGGTACACTACTTGTATACACATCAGAATTACACTGTAAAGTGGATAAACTTAATCTTTTTTTCCTGGGAAGGAAAATTGTGAAGACCATTTATAGTTTGTATAACTCTTCAGAAGGTCCGCCTTTTTTTTTTTTTTTTTCTTTTCTTAATACCTTGAAGGATATATGAAAAGCAAAAGCTCACTATTTAAACTCGAGGTGAGAAGAAAGTTCTTCACCGAGAGAGTCATCACTACTGGAATGTACTGCCCAGGGAGGTGGTGGAGTCACTGTCCCTGGAGGTGTTCAAGGTGGGTTTGGACGTGGCACTTGGTGCCATGGTCTAGTCTTGAGGGCTGTGGTAACAGGTTGGACTTGATGATCTTTGAGGTCTCTTCCAACCTTGGTGATACTGTGATACCTTACCTGAAGCACTGTTTTTTGGTCAAATTCCTCATCTACTTCTCTACCACGACTACTAAATACTGGAATTGTTATTCTAGATCAGGGAAATGTCAGCCCAGACCTGTTACCTTCTGGGTTCTGGTTCAGCCAGAACCGATGTTAAGTGAGGGAAAGTCAACTGCAGAAATGTAGAATTATCTAAAGTTGCGCAGGATAATCCACACTCCTAACTTTTCAAAAATACTTTTTAGAGAACTGATTTTTATGTTGTGGGTTTGTTTTTTTGATATTATTATGTTGTAGTATTAGATCAATGTCTCAGTGTTTTCCATAAGATAGTAAAATGACTATTCAGTCATTTAAATCTCCCTTACTTTTTCACAACACCAAATGACATTTTCCATGCTTTAGTTGTCCACCTTATGAATAAATTTCTACTATTCTTAAAAAAATATAATTTCATTTCTTAATTGTACTCCCTGACCAATGGTTCATTTCATCAGGAAGAACAGAATTTCCCAATGTATCTTCATGTATACAATTCATTATTTGATATATTTTCAATATGATCATTTTTATTCATCACCTTGTTTAAGTAATCGACTGCAGTTTTTCTATGCTTGAGATTTTTTTTTTTTCTAAATCCTTAAGCAGTCTCACTGTTTCACTATCTCTGAACTCTCTTTAATCCTAAAGTTTCTTTTGAAGGGAAGTGATCATTACTTCCTATAATGTTTCAGATGATTGGCATTTCATATTTTTTCTGTAGGTCTTTCTACTCCATATTTTCTAAATTCTTTTTCTTTACCAGTAAGGCAGAGCTGCCTAATAAGCACTGTATTTTTAATTTATTTCTGAGTGATTCATGAGTTGGCCTTTGTTTTTGAGGTGGCATAGCTAAATTACTGAAGTTGGGGGTTTTTTTCACCTGTATGACTTGTTTTGTATTTAGTAACACTCATTACGTTTCAAGTAATGTGTTCATTCCATTACTGCGGTAATGAGCAGAACACAGGTTATTGTTAACATGTTTTTGTAGAGTTTTTGAGGAATTCAGTGGAGGAATTCCTTTTTCTGAAATTAAGTGAAAGTCCATGTCCATTAAGCAAAATAGACTGCTGGAGCTCCTGAATCTAAAAGTCTCTTTGTGTATAGATCAAAGTAGTACTTTACCATATAGGGAATCAATTTATATTGGAAATCAGGTCTTTACATAATTAATACTATAACTCTTAGCTTGATAAAAGTTTTTAAAGTCTTGCTAAAGTAACAGTTTTCTTTATCACCTGTTTTGACCATATCTTTATTATTATTAAAATTATTATCAAAGCATGTCCAGGATCTTTATTCTTTCAGTGAGAAAACAAAAACAAACAAACAAACAAAAAAGAAAGAAAAATAACATATCTTTTAGGTTATGTGGATTTTGAGTTTTTATTTCTGAGAAAGAGCTTAACCATGCCAATATTAAAACTACAAGTCTATAACCTCATGTTATTCACAGCTCCTGCATTAAAGAATTTAAAAAGCGCCATATATTAAAGATTAAATTAATTATATACTAATTATAATATTATGTATTATATAATTACATTTATATAATTACATTAATTATATACACTATTGTATATTGATTATATTAATATATTACGTAATATTATGTATTAAACCTGACCTTATCTGTAAAATATTTGAAATCACAAATAATACCAATATAATTTTGCAGATTTTCTTTGATAGATTTTTTTTTTCTTTCTTTTATTTTCTTTTTTAAAACTACAGCAATAAACAATAGTGGCATGGAATTTTATGGTCCAAAATAAAAGAAACAAAACATACTAGGGAAACCTGAATATATATTTGAAAATAACCAGACATTTAAGAAAGAAATTTCTAGACATTAGTGTTACTCAGATATCCAAGTAATTTAGAAGATAAGTGTATTTTACTATGCTGAATATTGCTGTAAAATCTCAACATGAAAATTTGGTAGAAAATAGATATTTTTATTTATTTATTTATTTTAAACCTAGATGTCTGGGATTTCTTAATTGCATATCCAAATTCAATATACTGAACTTAAGATTTGCCTGTGTCTTGCTCTTCAGTACCACATCTGACCCTCTGTTTGTGGGTCTTTTTGTAGCAGAATATTTAGATTGAACTTCTGACTTCCTGAAGATAAACAGTTTTCACCTAATTCAATAGGATTAATGTCTGTATGTTTCATATTGTACTTTACAGCACATTGTTTGTCTAGATACACTAGATAGAAGAGTTAGATAATTGAATATGTTTAAAGTAATATGTGCATTACTTCATATTGGTGGGCTATTGAAAGAGGCTTTCTTGTAAATATGTTTATTTTGAAAATGCAGCTATGGTAGGGCATAAAAAATTTGATACTCTTGTTTTTAAAGGGCAAATAAATAAAAAGCATGGAAAGAAGTCTCCTGGGTTTGAGTTTTTACCCTAGAGCGACCCTTCTTCTCTAAGACTTGTTTTTCATTAAAAATCAACCATCATTAAATTAATATGGAATCAGTCGATTTTCACCCAGGTAACAAGTGCCATCTCTTTCATTTTACACAAATGATATGATCCAACATATGAACAGTGTATTGAACATCCTACTGATATTCCATGGGTTTCCTGGGGTAATATTAAAAATACTTGTATTGGGGAAGGGAAATTTATGTATCATAATTTAATTATAAAAACTGGAATACTCAGCTAAAATTATTATCCTGGCATAAGGAGACAAAAGGTTTTTAGACCAAATGTAGACCAATTTCTGAAAAGAGGAAAGATATCAAATGGACTGAAATGCAATTGAAGGAAATAATTCAACAGCAATGTAACAGGTAATTAAAGAATTTATTAATGTACTTGTACATTAATTGATTTGAAGTTATGAAGATGCAACAGTAAGTATAATGGTTTACAAGATGAGAAGTGTTGGGCAATGCATTTTGGTTTGTACGCATTCCAATTTTTCTGTCTGTGAGAGAGCTATGGATAAAGTAAGTAGATTAGGTGAACATTTAAAGAGGAGAGTGGAAAAACTGTACAAAAAGGAGCAAAGGGAGTAAAAATGGATTATCAGAAATTGAGAAGAGTGGTTTGTAGAAAACAAGAAATTTAAGCCTCCGTTTAAAGAAAAATATATATTAAAAAAAAAGAAAGAAAAAATAGATTCCTGGCAAAGGCCTACCCAGGAGAAGGGGGGTGAGCATGAAAGTCATCTGGGGTTTTATAGGTACAGGTATAAGAATAACCTCAAGTTTGTCTTGGGCCTGTAAATCTTGTGTTCTAGTATTTATGTGGAATTGACCTAAGTTTAATTCAGAAAAGTGGAAAAAATACGCTAAACTCTTACTAAAAGTTATTATACTCAAGAATTCACTGGTTTTCTTTCAGCCAAGGTAAATGCATCTATGTTAGTTACATTCTGATATCAAGTTATTTGTAACATTAGAATGTTTGATGAAAGAAACTCCACTGAAGCATTTACAATACTCAATAATCAGTTTCTGAAATAAATTATAAAACTGTTTCTCTGAAGCTGCAGGATGTCTTTATCAAAATGCAATGATACAAGTTTTATTTTTTAAGCAATTTTTAACTTGTTGAGAAGCAGTGAAGATACATGTAATTATATAAGGCTAGTGACTAGTAAGAAAATTGCCTACTCATGTGAGACATTCTCTTTGCCAAAGGAAATGGACTTACTTTAATATACATATATACATATCCGTATAATAAATGTGTCTGTATATGTAGAGATATATTTTGTTTAATCAATTTTGAGTTCAGTATATGGACTATTTCTTCTGTCTAAAAACATCTTTCATAAAAAGTAGAAATACCTTTTGATGGCATTGAAATACACATCTGCTCTGAGAAGTGGTTATGTAAAGCTGTCAGTTGCTTTTTTCGGTAGATCTATATCTTTTGTGGCATTTGAGTCATATCTGGCACTACTGGCAAAAATATTTTTAATCCGGTTACCTAGCTTCAGTTACAGCAACAGGGAGTCCACATATGTCTTGAAAATTCTGTATTACTAGAGGGTGGTGATTGATGAAGTATGAAACCTGATGAAATTCAGGCTCCAGATCACTTTTTTTTTTTTTTTTCCCCCTCTGGTAAAGTTTATAATCTAGGATACTGAGAAATAATTGCCTGAGAATAATGTGATATGTTGGAGAATACTTTCATGAAAATTTGTACATTATTTCTTATTTCTTTAGCTCTGCTTTCTGATTAATATTCTCCAGTCTGAATTAAGATTTCCAGTTTAGGGGGGAAAGATGGAAAACATTTCCATTTCAGAAGTGGTACAGTCAACATCAACAACTAAGCGTCTCTGGCCAAAAGGTAATTTTTAATAACAGTTGCAGTATCTTGTTGAGGTTCAGAGGATGGACCATGAACTTGGAACATTCTCTGAAAGCAACCTCACTTGAACACAGCGATCATGAACAACCCTGTCAGGAAAATAATGAGAGGTATCAAATCCTTTTAGAGAAAATGAGTGCTCTGTCAGGTCAGGAAGAAGGAGAGGTAGAAGATTAATCTGGGTGAGTGTAGGCCACAGGGGAAGGGTCTATTTCAAAGATTTTGAATGGGCTGAGGACTGTGCTGTTCCGTGTCTGCTATAATCTGGCTATTCCATATACAGCCTTACTGTTCACAGCTTTCACAATATATGTAAAATCATTACAGGTCCTTTGTATATGCTATTTATTTGTATATGGCAGGAGCTAATTTTCTGGGTAACTGGAAAAGAGAATTGCTGCTGTAAAAATACAGAAACTGTGCTCCATGTGATATTCTTAAAGATAGATTTGTTTCCATTGACACTTTATGGCATTATGCAGGACCTCTGATGCTGCCAGGATTGTCTGATGGCTCTTGAAGTGCATTTTATAGTTAAAACATTATCTGTGTTTTAAAAAGGTCTTTCAGTGGGAAAGACATAATTTGCATATGGATATTTTATTTGTTTGCCTTGGTCTATGTGGTCTTCGCTGAAAAGCAATGCTCAGAGGTTTTTGGGAAGACTATATATTATTTTATATACTGACTGAATGACTGATGGATAGATGAAAAACTGTGTTGTTGTGGGGTTGTACTCAAGTATACAAACAGATGGGCTGTATAATCCTATAAATTAGGTCAGGCAAAAAGTTCGCTTTGCAAGTGCTCCTGAATAATCCATTTCTTGGAATGTGAATCAGCTGTAACTCAAATTCAAGGAATTGTCACATTCCAGGTGCCAAATCTATTTGAAATAGATTATTTAAGAGCATGATTGACTGTCTAGATTGGAGTCCTGAGGAAGAGCTGAAAAAAGGAACAGAAATTATTCAGAGTCTCTAGACTTGTCAGTAGACCTAGTAATTGGCTCAAAACAATACAGAACCAAGTTTGAAACAATCTTATAATAAAAAGTAGTGCTAACATATGACTTAAAAATCATAGTTTATTAATTATCAGCAGTGCAGTATATATTAAATATTTTAAATGTGAAGACGAGTTCTTAGGTGTTTTGGCTTTTTTTCAAAGTTGTCTTTGTGTACTCTTATGTTTTCTGTTGTAGAATTTTCTTCTGTATCTGTCTGTAAAAACAATGCAACAACCTGAAAAGAGTTTGATGCAATGTAATGAAACATTTCACTAACAGGATATCTCCTACTGTGTATACAGAAACACTGTGTGACCCCAAAAGCAAGACCAGAAGGAAAATATTTAAAATATTATACAAAGTTAACTGAATTTTCAACTAATTATAATGTCTGGCCAGAGAAAGAGGTCTCCTATAGAACCTTTAAAGGAGAGCAACTTCACAGAATCACAGAATTAACAAGGTTGGAAGAGACCTTTGAGATCACTGAGTCCAACCTATCACCTAGTACCTTCTAACTAACTAAATCATGGCACTAAGTGCCTCATCCAGTCTCCTTTTAAACTCCACCACGGATGGTAACTCCACCACCTCCTTGGGCAGCCCATTCCAATGGCCCATCATTCTTTCTGTGAAAAACTTCTTCCTGACATCCAGCTTAAACCTGCTCTGGTGCAGTCTGAGGCTGTGTCTGCTTGTTCTCACACTGGGTGCCTGGGAGAAGAGACCAACTCCCACCTGGCTACAACCTCTTTTCAGGTAGTTGTAGAGATAAATAAGGTCTCTCCTGACCCTCCTCAACAACCCCAGTTCCTTCAGCTGCTTCTCATAGGACTTGTGCTCCACTCCCCTCACCAGCCTTGCTGCCCTTAAACTTGTTACTTGTGTCCCCTTGTTTTCAGTCTGCTTTGTATTTGATCAGCATAATTGAATGTGGTATAGAGAGGTCAGTATACTTTACTCCTTTATATAATGATTTAAGTATACATTTTAAGTTTAGCTATTAATTATTCAGAATTACAATAGCTATTTAAAATATGTTTCAGAAGTTTTCTAAACTGAATTCTCATTCTACGTTAAAGTGCTTTGTGAAAGTATTGTCAGAGTAAACTTTCGAACAGCAAATTCCCACTATAAATCTATACAGTTTCCTGTTAAACCACTGAGAGGACCCATATTCCAGTTTCCACATCTTTTGGACACACCTATGTTATGTGAACTGTGTTACAAAGTCTTCAAAGGTGATTGAAGTGCTACAACTATGCTGCTTGCTCCAGGAGTAGTGAATTGAAACTTCAGAATTCCACAGTGACATGTTTGCAATGTTAATTTTAGTTAGCAGCTAGGGATAATTGTTGTTAAACAACATTTTTATGTGTGAAGAAGGCATTTTTGCATCACAGAAAATGTCAGTATTTCCCATAAATTGGAAGTACACTCAGTCCTGAGAAAATAAGTGTTAATTTAATTGAAGTTCCAGTGTCAGTCTTCCCTAACTCCTCACTCCATGATCCTTCTCCAACCAACACAAATTCTTTCAAATCCTCTGACATTAGTTAGTCAAGCATGCTTTCATTCTTAAGCCTCATGTAAAGACATGCTAGGAGACACCATCCATTCTTGTTGAAGCTCAAAACAACTTCTTTCTTTCTTAACTTTAGTAATTGAAGAATTACCAAAGAAGAATTGGTAGCAGAGTAGAATTGGCTGCAGCAACTGCAGGTTTTATAGCAAAGTTTGGTAAAGTCTGAATGGCTCATTTCATTCCCTAACAGACAAGTAGTCACACACTTAATTTTGCTCTTCATAAGAGAAAAGAGTATGGCATTTTTGTGTCATTTTGTTTCAGGTTAAGAAATTATTTTAATGATCTACCACTGCTCTACTTTTCCAGGATCTATCTATTTGAATTTTAAGGGATAGTGTTATTGCATGTTCATACACTGTTCAGGATTTTTTGTCTTGCAATTAGAGTTCCTTTATGATGGATCAAAACATCAACGTATATAAATAAGCAAACAGATATCCACAGAACACTTTTCCAGCTCTGAAATGTGTTTCATGAAGGTTGTAGAAAATATATCTGATATATCCTTTAGGAAGTGCAATTGATGTACACCAGTATTGGAAAGCATGATACTCATTTTTGTTTAGAACTAATTCTTTTTATTACAAAAGCATTAAAAACAAGACTAAGTTATTTTAAGCAAACAACTTTATTTAAAATTAATCTATTTATTTTTGGAATAGAACACAGCTGCACTGTGATGTAATCAAGCACTATAAAAGCTGCTCTATATTTAATGGATGACAGAAGTTTCCCTTCCAAATGTATTTACCACTATAGCTTTCATGTCCTGAAAGAAGAAGGAAGGCTTCAGAGTTAAAGCTTTAAACCTTCCGTTAGTTTTGTAACTGATTTAAGAGTATTCTAGCTGAGTCTTTCACTCAATTAACCTCTTTACTTCTGATTCTCTTGACATAAACTTACTGGAAATCCTTGAGTGTGATATTGTGACATTTTTTGGTACTGAGCTCCACAGACACTAATTATGAATCAGATGTATGTATCCTTGAGTATGTATCCTTTGAGGCCTTGAGTAACCTCTACTAGTGGGAGGTGTCCCTGCCTATGTCAGGGGGTTGGAACTAGGTGATCCTTGAGGTCCCTTCCAACCTTACCATTCTATGATTCTATGATTCTATGATCCTGTACCAAAGACCTTCTGGTGTAGGTACTTACAGCATTTGGCTTGCATTTTCCTTGCTTAATTTAGCCAGTTGGTCATATGTACTGTTAAATGATTGAGAGAGAACTTTTGTCTTCTCAACAGATCAGAGAAGAAATTATATTCTCAGAGATCAAAGTTAAAATTAATTTGTGAATTTTAAAGCTTTTTATAGTAAAAAGAAAAATCACTCTCTTCCTGTAGAACCTCAAGTTTTATTTTCAGTGGCAGTTAATCATTATATTTAGTGTACTTTATGATGTCTTTGTTGCAAACCTTATGCAAAGGGAAAAACAAACTGAAGGAAGTATTCAATGTCTTGACAACTTCAGGAAGGTGTGCTGAAGTCATTTTAAAACTTTCTGGAGAATAGTTCATGTGAAATAATCTCAATCTATGGAAGCATTCTTTATTTGAAAGGATAACATTTAAATTTTTTGAGCAGAGGAAACTTTGTGATCTCCAGAGGGACTATAGTCTTTTTTTTTTTTTAAGTCATCTTTTTCTAAAAAAAAATAAATACTGTAATGTTTCAATTAATCTATAGGTTGCCAGCTTTAAGGATTATTGAATAAAGGTTTTGGGAATTAAATCTCAGCACATTTTGTCGCATTGTAGATCTAGTTTTAGTTGACTTTGTGAATAATCAAACCTGTTTCACTCTTCCTACTACTATTAAGCAATACCTAGAGTGGTATCATAAAACCAAAATGAAGCAAAACTTTTCCTTTGATTTTTTTTTCTTCATTCCTTTTATTTTTTTGGTAACTTTTCCCTACTTCAAACCTTTCAGCAATGCTTTGGTCTTGTATCAGTTATGACAATCAATACTGGTACCAGTGTTGATATCTGTTACAGGTAATAGTGAGTAGCACATTTGTTTGTTTTTTTCATCTCAGTTGTAGAAATAAAATTATATCACCTACGTGTGCATTAGAATTACTGTCTTTGCCCCTAGTAATTAAGTGTGTTCTAACACACTTAAGATGTGTTTCAAATGCACAAATAATGACCAGTACAGGAATTTGCATACCTTCCCAGAAGTCCTTTGTTTAACAAGAACATAATGTTTTAAAATCTCTTTGACCTTCATATTTGTTTAAATTCCTGTATGCTACTGTTAAAAATGAAACAAAATTAATAATGTCTATTGATTTTTATATCCAGGCAGAGATTGTTAATAACTATGAAAATTGTTTATTAACATTAAAACTCACCAGGAAACTTGTTTACAAGGTTTGAAATGCATGCTTTGGAAATTTATATACACAGGGAACAGGCAAAACTGGAACACTTTAAGGCGTAACTAGCAAATGCAAATACTTTACTGGAAGAGAAGGGTTGTGTGGTCAATATACCTTTTGCGGTTAATTATCCCACTTATACACTAGGTGGATGCAGGAAGCTCCTTTCTGCTTATGGCAGAAGGTAATTAGTACTTACAAGAGACTTTTAAGTGTTTACTTGCAAGATATTGTTAGACGGTATCCAAAGCACATGGCAGGGTTGCTGTTGGTGACCTCAAAGTCATTAGAGGCTTTGGAATTTTCCCAGGCTCTTTTCTTAGGAAGCTGGGATTCTGGCACAGTAACTCTGACCTGATTCCACTTAATTCCCGATTCAGCAGAAGCCTTGCAGAGGGCCAGGCAGGATGCAATACGATGTGGACTCTTGGCACGATGTCCCGCTGGCTATGCAGGTCAATCGCCTGCAGGCATTTAGAGCCTGTTCCTGGTCATGGAGTTCCAGATAGTTCAGGATGCAATAAGATGAGGTAGTAAGCAAGCACAGATACAATGGCAAAGCACACCTTTTGCTACCTGCTCATCCCTTTTTATCAATGCAGCCCAAGACTAGTGGGTCTTTGGACATAGATTAGCCAATCGGGATGGCACTTTGCCAAGCTTAACCTGGTGAAGCCAGGTCTTTTGTTTTCCTTTCCCGTGGTTGCTTACCCAAGCACAGAAGGAGCAGAAGCAGAGGAACATGTCTGGGCAGGCCATAGTCCTTAGTGGCTCCAGGTTCTTTGTCCTCTTTCCCATGATTAGGGCTACCACAACAGTTGCATACTGCTTTTACCACTCAGTAGAATCGAGTTTACTTAGATTTTTGTGGCCCTCCTCTGGACCTCCTCCAACAGGCTCTAACCAGTTCTAACCAAATTCTAACCCATTCTAACCAAATTGTAACCTGTTACTCATATTTCTTCTTTGATCTATTCCTTTCAAAATTGATACAGAGCTAAACTAAGAACTCAGTGAGTAACAACATAATATGGCTAAAATCACACTAGGACGCCAAAATTAAATCCTGAAAATGGACTGATTCAGTAAAGTAGTGTGTTTTTTTAGAACTTAGATACTGGCTCTAAACTAAATGTGTCATCTGCAGATTTTTGAGTAGTGCTTAGACTCACATATCAGTTGTCAATCGCTCTGCCTGTCTGGAGATGTAAAAGCATTTGACTGACAACTCCTGCTTTCTCTTTTACTGTCTCTTCTGTTGTCCCACCAATAAATGCCAATTATTCAAGTTTAAACAGGAAAAGATGACATCATATATGTTAAGAGGTCATTTCACAAGCTTCTTTTTTTTTTTCCTGTAGTGTATTTTTGTGTATTTCCAGAAGTAAACTGCATACCCTTCACTAGATAATTGCAGCACAATTAAGAATTGGGAAATATAATGTTTAGTTATTACAAGGAAAATTTAAAGACGTATGAGTCTGACATATCTCTGAAGAAGCATAACCATATTTTACATTTGGAGAGGAAAAGAAAGAGCTGACTGTATCATCCTAGAACTTCTGTTTGTCATTATGTTTATAACTTGTTAATATAGGATACTAGTTAGTTCTGTGCTCTGTAAAATGTTGAGTGTGAAGTTTACTCCCTCTAAAAAGTCTTGTAGATTTTGTAGATGCTCTGCAGTGTCACAAGGCAAGGAAAGGCAAGTTCACTTTGGGACTTGGCTTAATGGCCTTGGTGGTGTTAGGTCAGTGGTTGGACTTGATGAACTTAGAGGTCTTTTCCAACCAGAACAATTCTGATTCTGTGATTCCAAGTAATTACCCTCATGATGCTATCCAAGTAGTGTTAAAGCAAAGTTCAAAGATCTTTTATGTGCTGAAATACCAAACAGATTTGTACTTTTAACCGTATTTTTTCATTACATACTGACCTTTTTTTTTTTTTTTTAACCCCAAAACCTTAGTAAAGAACCAAAAACCAAATCTGAATTGAATGCATTCTTTTCTGCAGGAGTGAATTAAAGAAGTAATTAAAAGAGGTGACTTTACTTTCTTGTCTATTCAGACTCCTTACTTGAATTCCAGAGAACCAATTTGCAAAACCATTTTAATGACTCTTGAGGTAGACATTGCTCCATATGAAAAACAGTTCTAGAAATAATGTTTTAATATGTCTGATGGAAAACATATTCTGTTTCTAGCAATAGCTCTTCTTGTCTATATAATAAATTGCAGTATATATTCAGTAGTTAGATCCCCACTGTAAATTTATTTTGTTTGGGAAAAAAAAGTATTGTTTACTTAAGCATTCGGATAACCTCTAATAGTGTCATATTTTCTGTCAAACTTGTTATACAATAGTTTATAGAGAGAGAGTAATAAAGATTTAAAACTTCTATTAGCTTTTTGCTTTTTCACAAGGATTTATGTAAATTCTGTAGCAAGTTCTACAGACATTATGATCTGAATGCCCAAGTCTAGCTCAGTGTCAGTAAACCAGTTGAATGCTCATATGTTCTGAGAATTTTTGCTGATATCTGACTATATCCAGGGGACAGACCTTCACTGAGCTTCTTCTAGTCAAGATCTTTTCTTTCCTTGCCTTTCTAGACTTGAGGCATATCCTAGCCAATTGCTGTTTGGCCACAACAAACCAAGTGACTTCTTACCTCCATACTAGAGTTTAGGCCTGGATGTAGATAAGTCTGCATTGGGGGATTATTTCTGTCAAATGCATGAAGCTGGCAGCTCCAGCTGGCTGGAAGAAGCTAGCTATTTCTGTCCGTCTTCTCCAGATGTTATTTATTCTGTGACATTGCAGTGATCCCAATCAACTTGTCTTTTCATTTCAGAGTTAGTGACTCAGGTTTTCATTATAAGAGCCTGAGAAATACGAATTTAAAATAAAATTTTAAAAAAGGAAAAAGGCTTTGCTAGGGTGATTAGACAGCAAAAAACATGTTCTATACAGAGATAACCAGAATATAATTAAGAGGTAGTGGATACTATAAAATAACTTTTGGTATCTTCTTACTCGATATTTTATTGTATCTGTTCATTTTGAATTTATATGAGTCCTTGGATAAGTATATTGCATGTGGGTACAGTGTTGTATGACTGAAAATATCCACTGGCCTATTTTGTTTGCTTACGAGTATCCTTATTGTGCTCCTCTTCAAATATATTCATACGGCATGCAAAACATAATTTGCTTTCAGTTAGAGAGATTACTTGTTTGTTATGTCTTCAGACAGAAGTGATTAACTAGAGTTAATGGTTTTGCTCATCTTCCCAGATAGGATGAGAAAAATGTTAATGATTTTGTAGCAATTTTATTTATAAGGAAGTGTGAATTTCCACTTTCCTTAACACTAGGGGAGATCAACTAGAAACAGGTTTAGCTCAAGACACCTTCTCTTTTAACCTCCACTCTGCAGGATTGTTTTGAAAGAATTTTATTAACAAGCTGTAAAACCACAAACAACAAATTAAAGGAAAAATTAGATGAGATGCACAAAGTAAGAAATCAGTTGTGCAGAGTTGTACTGATAACATCGAAGCTGACAGCTTTCTCTAAAACCCCTTGAATATTAGAAGCATGAAAAGTAGTGCTGATAATATCAGTTCTTAGAAGGCATGAGCAATCAGATGCTTGCCATCTAAACTTTACATCCACAATGTATGGAACAAAATCCCTTGCACTAATTGTTCTCAAAAGTCTGGAATTGGTTTGGAAAGCCAAATGTGTACTCCCAAATCTAGATCTTTTCCCTGTCAGTTATTACTATAAATGTCTGTCTGAAAGGTCTTTTCTAATCTAAATGTTTCTATGGTTGTGTGGGAACAGAGTAATTCAAAATAAATCCTTTCAACATGGTGGGTGCTTGGGGCCAGGCTGAGTAGGACTAGAAGGTCTTATTAGGAGCATTTCTAGATCTGTGCCACAGCTAATGAAAAGTTTTCATACATTGCACAAGTAAGGATGTGAAACTCACTTTCTGAAAAAGTTAGGTGTTTTTTCCATTTTTCATTTGGCTCAGTTCATTGGATTCCTGCTGTGCTGTACCACCTGTAGAGTATTTATACCGTGAACAGAACTCTTGATGAAACTCCTTTACTTGCCTTATTCTCTTGTGCTCTCTTGGAAAAAGGGAAGGCAAGTACATAAATAGGTTTATCCAGATGGGCTTTTATGGGCTCCACAGTGTATGGTCTTCTTTTGTGTAGTCTGGAATGTACTGTAATTGTTACTCTTTTGAGTCACGTTGCTCTTGGACATACAGAGAGATTTTGTGTGATATACTATGCCTTATCTTTCTCAATATGAGCAGAGAAGAGAGTATTTTCCACGTTCAGGGAAATTTAAAAGGTAGAAACTCAAGGTAAGCTGAAATTACTTTGCGTGCAAATATTTAAACACAAATATGAATTCCGAAGCATCCTTTACCACATACTTAAGTAATTTCAGCCTTCACAACCTGAATTTGTGTTGAGGTATTGTGTTCAGAAAGCTGTCAATGCAAATGTGTTTACAAAGCTGATGTGAATGCAGATTGCAGTAATGTGTCACAAAAAAAAAAGTGGGAAGCAAAAGCTTAGTCTAAGATGATTTCCTAACTCTGCTTTCAAAACGTAATGTTTAAATGTCGAAATGTGAAATCACAATTCAGTTTCAGAGGTTTGAAGTTCTGAATTGTGTGTTTAAATAATCTTTAGTGTATTTTCCTGGGTTTTGTTATAGTAAAAAAAAAAAAAAAAAAAAAAAAAAATTTAAAAAAAAAAAAAAAAAAAGTTTAGATGACAGAAGTAGATTTTCTTCCACTTTTCATGTCAGAAACTTATCCCGTTTTGATGATCTGAAAAGGAGTAGTTAACTGATCAGATTCATGTGATTCCTTTGATTTACACTGTTAGAAACCAGTCTTCTTGACATGCTGGTTTGATTCACTTCTCACAACAGCTTGTAAGAGATAAGGAAGCTGTCAGAAAGGTATTGGATGCTCAGGGACTGCTTTTGAAGATACCCTTGAGCTGGCAATTAATGAGATGCTTTTGTTTAATAACTTACCTTTCAGTGTAGATAGATGCTATTTTTTTTGGTTTTGTTTTGTTTGCAAACTACTGAACTAAGTATGACTTAGTTTGCTAGCTGCAGTATAAGAACTACCCTACCATCAGAGTTAATTCTTTTGTGTTTTGCTTGTTTTTTTTCCTTCCCCCCCCCAGTATCTTCTTTACAGTGTGTTAGAGACAAATAGCAAAGTTTTGTTATATTTTTGAAAATTCATAAGATTCACACATCCTGCTTTTAAAGCTTCATTTATCAGCATTTGAGAGAAACATACTCTTAACAGGCTGGGTGGTGAATGGCTGGAGAGCAGCCCTGAGGAAAAGGACCTGGGAGTCTGGGTTGATGAAAAGCTCAACATGAGCCTGCAGTGTGCACATGCAGCCCAGACAGCCAACCAAGTCCTAGGCTGCATCAAGAGAAGCGTGGCCAGCAGGGCAAGGGAGGTGATTCTGCCCCTTTACTCTGCTCTCGTCAGACCCCACCTGGAGTACTGTGTGCAGTTCTGGAACCCTCAGCACAGGAAGGACATGGAAGTGTTGGAGCGGGTCCAGAGGAGGGCCACAAAGATGATCAAAGGGTTGGAGCAGCTCTCCTATGAGGACAGGCTGAGAGAGTTGGGGCTCTTCAGCCTGGAGAAGAGAAGGCTTCGAGGGGACCTGATAGTAGCCTTCCAGTATCTGAAGGGGGCCTACAGGAAGGCTGGGGAAGGATTATTTACAAGGTCCTGCAATGACAGGACAAGGGGCAATGGGCTTAAACTGGCAGAGGGGAGATTTAGACTAGATGTTAGGAGGAAGTTCTTTACAGTAAGGGTGGTGAGGCACTGGAACAGGTTGCCCAGGGAGGTTGTGGATGCTCCCTCCCTGGATGTGTTCAAGGCCAGATTGGATGAGGCCTTGAGTGAGCTGTACTAGTGGGAGGTGCCCCTGCCTATGGCAGGGGGTTGGAACTAGATGATCCTTGAGGTCCCTTCCAACCTTACCATTCTATGATTCTATGATTTTTTGAGCATTCCTCAGAAGTATCAGCATTAGCCAGTGTGAGATATAGTTTGCTTCTCTGACTTAGAATGGCAGATTTACATTTCTCTTTTTAAAACCTGCTAACCATTATCACTTTCTCATTTTATTTTTTTACCCTGTTGTCTCCTTTCCATAGAGCACATGTGCACAAATAACAGGTTTTATGGTGACTGTGTATCAAACTGCCTAACTATTCTGCTCTGAAATGGAGACATGGCCTCTGGTTTTAGAAAGGAAATTCATTCTCTGAAATGATAGGTCAATATATAGCATCCTTTGGCTACCAGATAAGTTCACTTTAGTTGTCATAATGTACTATAAGCATCAGCTGAATTTTCCCATATAATTATGGAAGTCTGAGAGAGTGGCTCAGTTATAAAAAACTCCCAAACATCTGTCTCCAGTTTCCAAAGAATTGCCCTAATATCATGTCCCCCTCTCCATTGGAATTCCAGACCTTGCATATGATGTGAGATAATTCTCATTTATTAACATGGAATATAACGGGCACTGGAAAGTATTGGTATCTAAATATTAAAAGTCTTGTTTTGATATCTAGGTATTCTCAAGATGATGTCTTTTGTTGCAATGATAATACTATAGGAGATAAAACCAGAAACATCAATCTTAACAGAGTATTAACTCAGAAATTTTATTATGATCACCTAAATCTCAATATATTTAATTATTTTTAGTGTTAATTAGTCTATGAGAATATCCATCTTGAATACTTCTCTGGTGCAATTAGATGAAGTTCATATAAAGTTTAATTGATCTTACGGAAGTTCATATTATGGGAACAAAGCTCTAAGTACTGGAACAGCCACTGAATGGTCTATCAAATATAATTTGGATTATTCAAAAAATGAAAACATTTGTTACTCTTTTAAAAAATAAGAATATTTAAGAGTATTTTGAGCAACTACCTGTTTAAAACTTTGTTGGATTCATGCAGAAATTTGGATAATTGTGTGGCTCTTGCGTTTTTTTTAGGCATGACTGATACTTAATGGGGTGTGGGAAACAATAAGAAAGAATATTGTCATAGTTTTTCTGTTGTTTTCCAGCAACGTCTATGCAAACTGCTTTCAAACTTACCTTACACATCCATTCGGTAGCTACTAATATAAATCTTTATTAGATTCCATTTTTCTTCTTATTTCTTATTCAGCTTTTTGGATTTATATTAAAATTTCATACAAATATATGTTTATATTAGGCTTTATAGTACATATCATAATTTGCATTTTTCAGCATTGCATAACACTATTTTGGTGGCTAAGCACATAGTGGGATAACTTGAATGATTAAAGACCAAGTGCAGCACTGCTACTTTGGAACTTGGTCCATTGTAGCCTGTCTGCTTTTTTATTTATTTGTTTGTTTTTTAAGGTGGTGAGGAGTTTTTATTATTATTATATCAGATTGCTAAGGAAGTAGGTCTTTAGAAGGAAAGAGCACAAGGAACTTCTTCATTGCATGATTCTTGTCTACTGAGGCTTCACTGTGTTAGTGAACTCTATTTATGCTTTAGCTGAGTGTTCTATCAAGTTCTACACTGGAAAAACACTGTGTAATATATTAGTTTAACTGATCAGTATACCTACAAATTCCATCAACTCCAACTGATTAGTGGTAGTGTATGCCTATGTATCGGCATCAAAGTTTTCCAAAGAGTAACATTTAACACATTTCTTTCTAGTTTGACTGTACTTTTGTTTGATTGGGAGATATTCCTAAAACTAATATCCATTGAAAAATAGTACTGCATTTCCATCTGTTTTTGAGGAATTTTCTTCTTACATTAATTTCCTGTATCGAAATCTGCCTAGGATATCCCACTGCTCATATAACAATTTTAGTTTCTTATCTATCTTTGTATACTTGCTGAGACTCTTTATCTGTCCATTAGAATCTGTACTGCAGCAGTGAGCTTTTCTACTGGTTTCAATGATCTTGCCTTGCTTGTCAGAAGTCTTTTCCATCATCATTAACTTTTGAACTGATTTTGAAGATTGCTTTAAAAGATAGTACACCCTCTGTTTACTTTGCATGGATTTGAAGAATTTAGCATTTAATGACTTCTGAATACTTGTATTTGAGGGGGAAAAAAAAAGTGTATAGCAATCAGGTCTTTTTTTCAAATTACTTTCTTTTAAGACTGCATAGGAATGATTGCGTTATTAGGGCTACCTGGAAACATACAAACCTATTTACAAATAAAATGCATAGGAAATGGAAACTGAGAAATTGACTGTAAATTTGGTGTAAAACTGTATCAACAACCATAAATCGACTGCGAGTAGTGGCATGACAAGCTAGTCCAGTGTAGAACTTATGCACAAAACAATATAAGCCAAACTAAAGCTGTCACTTATTTTAAATACACTTAAGTTCCCTTCTCCTGCTATTGCATAGTTATATTGCATATGATTTAGGAACCAAATAAGTGCTTTTTAAGCTTCTAATCTTACCTTTATATTTAACATGATTTTTAGTCCATTTGAATTTTCTGTCCAATTTACTGGTCTACATATATATATATATATATATATATATATATGCTACTTGACTGTGAATTAATACATTAATACATCTATGGCAAACAAAGTATTTGGGGAAAAAAAAAATCATAGGCATAACTGCAATTTATCAAGTTTTCCATGCAAAATTTTTTCCCATTTATTCATCTGGTTAATGTGAAAATGGAGTAGCATTCCTACTGAATCTATAAACTCTCTTAAACACAAAACTCTTATAAGTATCAATAAAAAAACCCTTACTAAGTAAATATATAAAGAGACATACTTAAAGTGTATATCAATGCTATAGTTTATAGACAAATGCAATATGATGTGTTGTCCTCCTCAGGGTGTTTTTTTCAGACAGTTTACGGATCAAATGACCTGATCTCATTTCATGTAATAAAAACTACATTATAAAAACCTGTTTGTTTCAAATTCAGTTTGCAACACATTGGAAGGCACAGTTCATCTTTCTCTGATAAATTGAATAGAAAAGACAAAGAACTGGGCAATGATCCTGTGAAATACACTCTGACTCACTCTACTGTGTGATACTGGATTTTGTTTAAAGTATTTCTTGAGATTTGCTGAGATAGTAAAACAGAGTGCAAGCTACTGTTCAACTGCTAGTTATTCTACTTAAGTTCAACTGACTTTCCACAAATTTGTGTTTGGTTTACACTTTTTATTACTTCTAAAGAATTGTAGAATCATAGAATGCACTGCCTTGGAAAAAAAATTAAAAAATCATCCAGAACTACTGTTTCCATGGTTTACTGTTGTTGTTTATCTAAGCCTCTGTGGTAGTTTTTCTTCTCATGTAATTTTCAGAAGAAATTAATCTAGCCTGAAAAGAGTTCTTCTTTCAGGATGCTGGATGGTTCAAATTTAAAGCATTGCATTAGTAAACATGATCCTCTTTTCTTTTGGTGAGATGTCTAATTTTGAGCTAAGAGTGCAAGGTATAGCTTCTGCTTTTGAAAGAGCTTGACTAGGAATTACTTTAAAAAATTTCTATACACATTCAAAAGATTGCTATTAATATATATTCAGAATGTCATTGTGTTATCTTCTGATCACTGTCTATTCATGTCTCTGTTAGGACTTTGTATTGGCAACTGCTACCAATGTATTTTTAAAAGAATATTTTACTGATTTCTACAAAGAGTAAAAATAAACCTGCAGAGTAGATCCACAAAATGTAAGAAGAGTTCTGGGGTCTTTGGAAAAGAATTTGAAATGGTTTGCTTGTTTTTTTTATGTATTAAAGAACATTATTAAATAGGAAAAAAAATACATTCATGCAATGTAAAGAAAACTGTCATGTTTCACAGTGTCAGTTCTGATGTGTACATTAGGTACACAGAAAACAATATAAAATGGTATCATTTGCAATATTTTATGGCTTCTAAATGAGTATGTGACATATATTACCTTATAAAAATAAGCAAAACTTATAATTTTCCTTCTTGTATTTATCTAGACTATCAATAATACAGACTCTGTTAACAAAATTTAAAACCTTTAAACCTATACATTTACAGCATTACAAGTCATGTGAATATAAATTTTCAATATAAATTTACCATTGAAACAAAAGAAGTGTAATGAAACAACATAAAACATCTTATGCCAAAAAGACCCACGTAAAGTAGGGTTGCTAGTCTTTGTTTTAATTAGAAAATAATTCTTTACCATAGCATTCAGTTGCCAAGTAAGAGTAACATATTTTACTGTAAGAAATATCACTTGAACTTAGGCAAATGACCATTTGGTTTACCAAGACTATGGAAACTTTCATATTTTAAATTTCAAAGACAATCTGTCCATAAGCTTTCTAATCCAAATAAAGCCTTGGGTATTGTAGTACATTTTAATGTACATCCAGATGTAACAGTATGGCTGAGTTTATTTCAAAATTAATATAGTTTATTAATTTTAATATTACTATATTTAATCTCATGGAATAACTTCTTTTTAATCAGGTTCTCTGCACACATTAATGAAAATATTACACAAAGTTAAAAACAGAGGATCTAGAACACTTAAGAAATAACTAGCATAATACAAACATTAAACTATTAGAACTGGAAGAGAGATCCTTGCAGTCAATTATACCACATGCCCACTAGAGGGACTTCTTTCTGCTTAAGGCAGAAGGCACTTGGATTCAGTTGCAAAGTTTTACAGATAATTTCTTACAGAAAGGCTTTCGAATGTTTACTCACAACAATAGTATCTCCAGACTCCCGGAGCTAAATTATAGTTTCCAGACCATACCCAAACACTTGCAGGGACTTCCGTCAGTGTCTTAATAGCCGTTGATGCTTCTGGATCTTCCCAGGCTCTAGGAGAGTGCTGGGAGAGAGGCAGATGATGTCTGACCTGATCTTAATTCCTCTTGGATGACCCTGTCCTTTTCAGGGCTCCCAGTCTTGGCAGAAGACTTGCAGGTGTGCACACAGGGATGTCTTGCAGATGTGCAGGTGGTGTCAGTGTCAGTGGCATTTCTCACCAAGTCGTGAGGCACTTAATGCCTTCTCCTGGTAAACCTGAGGCACTGCAAGTTTCCAGGTAGTTCAATAACAAGCATTACGGCTTGTTATTATGTAGCAGACAGAGCATGGCAGGTACAACAGCAGAGAGCAATGGGGCAGAAGCTCAATGAGGCAGAAGCAGAGAGAGAGCATGTTGTGTTTCCCTGCGCATCTCTTTTTATCAATTCGGCCCAAGACTAATGGCTCTATGGCCACAGAGCTTACCCAATCAGAATGGCAGTTTGCCAAACTTCATCATATTACATGAACTAAAGACTGCTTTTATCCTTTTAGGGCAGAACACAAACAAGTGTATAAACATGTGTGGGTACCCTGTTTACCAAAGAGAGGAGACTTAATGGCACCATGCCTTTGCTTTCCTTGATTGCAGTTGATTCCTCCAAAAGCAAAAGGAGGGAGAACAGAAAACATGTCTGGACCAACCAGAACATGTTTAGGCCTATTTTAACCTTCCACACCACCAGATTTCAGCAAAACTATTCTTTCTTTCAGGAGTCTTGTTCTACCTCACTGAAATTAATGCCATTTGGAAAAAGGTTTCCTTGAAAGAGCAAATAAATGCTTAATAAAGCAACCAGACCTATAGGAGGCAGGATTGTTATATTCAGTGTTTTAGGCGAGTGTTTGATCAACACTTGGCCCTTTGAAGTGCCATATTTTTATACCTGAGTAGATTTGTTATGGGTACCATATTCAGGAAGATCTGTTGAATTATCTGATTCATATGAGTGTGCTCAGTTATCAAAACAGTAATATTACATACAGTTTCTGTTTGGGTTGGTGTGGCATTTTGCACAGTAATCCAAATGGCTATAGCTAGGTAAATAAATATATCACAAAGACGCAAATGAGTAATTTAAATATTTAAGTTTCTGTTGTTTGTTGACGACTTATGATCTCCAAAAATCAGTGGAAGTCATGTGGATGCATTGACTGAAACTCGTCTGAAGACTTCTTTCCAACTGTGAAATACAATTTTCAGTGACGCCGTCAATGCAACAGTTGTGTTCAGTGACTCATTTCACAGACACCCATGTGAGATGCCACAAGCAACAGTAATATCCTCCTAAAGCAGAGTTTATTTTTGCCTTTTTGAGAGTAATATTGTCTGATCAACTCAACATACTAGTCTTGGATGACGCATCTCCATGAACGTTTTCTCCGTATATGCTTTGATATATTTAGCATAGTATTTGCAAATTATGCTAGCAGACTTCTATTGATTTATTTTTTTGCAAATGTATTTGTGTTCTCCTCTCCGCCTCAGTTTGTGTAAGTCATGCCAACCTCCACATTTATACTAAGAAACTAACAGGCTCATTAACTAACAGATCTGGCCTTGAGCAGTGACACAGCACTGTTAAGTATACAGATTGCACAGTCGCTGTTTTGGTTTTGTCAGGGACTTATTTGCCTGGACTATAATGCTCATTTGTGATTCACAGTGAGCAGCTACTCAACTATTCACAATTATACAATTTAAAGACAGCCACCTGGTTTTGTATATCAAAGCATTTAGCTGTACAGAAGTCGTCTCCTCCACACTACTGTGCATTGGACACAGAGTGACTCCCACTCGGTTTTAAGTGTAGATATAGTTCATGCAGACATCTATTAGTCATGCTGTAGGTTATCAGTTCTGAAAATTCTGTGCTTGTCCTGAGTTTTGTCTTACTTGAAATAACATTGATTTTCATAAGAGAAGGATTTTAATTTTTCCATGGTAGCCTAATCAGTTTGTTCCAAAATCTAATCTTGACATTTCCAATAATATCCTGGCTGTTTTGTCTCTTGGTTCATGCTTGAGACAAGGGCAACACCTTCACAGTGTTTGGTATCAGCCAGCAGATGGTGCAGTATGCCCTTCCATTTGTTAGGCTCTACATGGTTTGGAAATGGTTCCTTTAACATTGGGTTCACCTGCAGTTTACCTTTGAGGACCTTTCAGCATTATTGAACATTGTCTCAGACCATGACTGAAAGGTGTGAAGTAACTTCAGAGCTATATTCCAGGACTCTTGGAGGACATGGGGCAAAGAATTTCTGGTGGTTACCCTCCTATTCTTAGACAGTCCTTAGCTCCAAAACTGCTCTTGATCCATCCTCCTTCTTAGGCACAGGCATTAAAAATGTTTTATGTTTCCTCAGTATTTTTCCTAATATTAGTGAAGAGTCACACATTGTAGCCCTGCTTTCTCCGACTTGTCTTAGGAAGATTTGATCGTGTAACTTCTTTGTTGATCAGATGCAACGGTTCCTGGCCCAGATGTTCAGCATTCATGGCTCAATATGTTACAGTACCTTTCAAGATTCTGGATGTTTATCTGCAGATATTTAGACATGGTCATTCTGGGAAGAACCAAACAAGCCTTCTGTGCTGATGAATCAGAATCCCAGAGAACTGTACCACTAAATCACTTAAAAAGTTGTGGGATGTCTTTGAAGAGCTGTCAGTCAGACATTCAGTTATGCAATCACTTTGTCGGTATATGCCACCAGCCTCTTGCAGCTTTGTGGTACTTTCTGAAAATCCCTTGATCTTAAACATTAGTAAAGGTCTAACCAGTTTCCCCTTTAAGAGAACTTGTTAATCAGTACAGAGCTTGATCTTATTATGTGGGTCTGAAGAAGCCACAAGATAGGTCAGACGCTTTTTATATATGCTTGACTTCACCTTCTGGGAATGTGTTTTTTCTAGTGTCTACAATCCATTTCAAGAGAGCAAAGAATTCAGATTTTAAAGAGCTATACACATCTTAAAATATTCAAGTTACTGGAGTAACTATATCCCACTTCAGGAAAAACAGGTGTATTTATACATTTTACCAAATGTAATATTTTAAATAGCATTAAATAGTACTGTGATGATGCCTTTTTACACAAAATACTATCAATGTACCTACACTATACAAAATGTGCTGGGTGCAAGGTAAACAGCTTCTTGAACTCAGTTAAAATTTGGCTTGTTACTTAGTTACATTAACTCTGCAGATAGGCAATTAGAAATCCTGACTAAATAGGTCACCTTTACACATATTTTTTAATTTAATTAAGCTTAATCAGTATGAAAATCGGGTTCATTCAGAACTCCTCATGCTTCTAGGAAGTGGAACAATGTCCAGAAGTCTGCACATCTTACTTAGATTTGTGATTTGTTTCTTAAAACAGAATAGTTTAAGTCTGGCAAGAGGCTGATTAAATGTCAGTGTTTTGATTTTTAAATTGATATTATTGTGCCAATTTCCTTTTAGAAGTAAGTTCAGCAAATGTGCAGATGGTAATGACTTGCTTTGCCATATTTTATGTAACACAATTTATTGTGACATTGTTTTCTCATCTGAACCATATGATAAATAATTTAGATTTTTCTACAGACTTTTAGAATATTGTAGATCTCTTCTTCTCTGTGTCCATTGGGTTAGTTGTGGAAGACATATAACCAAGTGTGGCAAGCTTGAATTAATCCCAAATTACATCAAACTTTCCACCAAGCTTCTATGAGGAGTATTTCTCTTTGTGATAGCTCAGTGAGCAGAAACTTTTATTTAGCTACAGTCAAGAATTCCTAAGTAGGCCAGTGTGACACATGACAGTCCCAATATGGCATGAACAGAACCAGAATGAGTCACTGGAGTATGTACTGACCTGTGGCAAATATTTTCCTGCTGCAAAGCTCTGCTCAGGGAGAATGTACAAGGTAGGACCCAGTCCCCTGACTGAGTGAGAGCAAGTCTTGTAGGAGGACTTGGATGTAGAGGCAGAGGACTGTTCTCACTGCTCACACTTTCCTCCCTCTAATGGTAGGGGTAATTAATTAATGCAAAGTTATATTTCCCAAAATTAATAGTTTATTAATTTTGATATCCAAAGGTCTCTCCCCCCTGACCATTAATTTTAATAATTGGTTCTTTGCACAGTCATGGAAACATTATACAAAGGAATAACTAGATCTAGAAATAACTAGCAAAAATATATAAACATTAATTGAACTTCAAGAGAAGGTTCTTGTGGTCAATATACCGCTTGCAGTTAATTGTACTGCTTGCCAACTAGATGGACTCAAGGAGCTCTTTTCTGCTTATGGAAGCAGGCAATGGTGAATTACAAGAGGCTTTAAGTATTTACTCTCAAAAGATTAGACTCCCGATTCCCCAGGGCTAACTACAGCTTCAGACAGTACCCAAACACCTTCAGGTAATTCTGTTACTGTCTTGTCAGCCACTGAGACTTATGATTCTTCCCAGACTTCACAGGATGCTGGGGACAGGCGGCAGACTATCTCTGACCTTGTCCTGATGTTCCTGGACAATATGTGTATCTCCAGAACTTCCCGTCTTGGCAGGAGACTTTCAGATGCAGGCAGGATGTCTTGCAATGTGTAATGACAGCACGGTGTCACGCTGGCTATGCAGGTCAATCACTTGGAGGCATTTAGAACCTGTTCCTGGTAAAGTGGAGGCAGTGCAGTTTCAGCCAGTTCAGAATACAGTAAGGCAGTGAACAACAGCAACAAGCAGTAACAAGCATGAATACAATGTCAGAGCACGTTGTATTACTTGCTCATCTCTTTTTATCAATACAGCATGAGACTAATGAGCCTTTGGACACAGAATAGCCAATCAGAATGGAAGTTAGCCAAGCTTGGCCATAGGCTTGCTTTATTCAAATTTGGGAAAACACAGGCCTTGCGTGAGGCACGCACAAGCTAAGCATGTGTACCTTGTTCACCACAGGAGCAAAACAAGTCTGGGCAGGCCAGAGTCCATAGACTCAGTGGCTCCAGGTTCTTTGTCCTCTTTCCCACAGTTGCATCTCCCCATAATAGAAGAAGAAAGAGCAGAAAAACATGTCTGGGCAAGCCAGGACATGTGTAAGCCTATTTTGGCCTACCCAGGCCTACCACAACACTCTCAAATAAACCTAATTTTTTTATTTGAACTTAATGAACTTCTCCTTTGAAGCTCTTGGAGAAGATTGTGTTGCTAGAGTCCATTAAAAAAAAAAAAAAAACAAAAAAAACAACCCAACTTCTATCAACTTTCCTCATCTGGCATTTATGTATTACCTAAAATCTTTGAAAATGGTGTTCCACAGTTCAGGAAATTTTATGGCTTCTGGAACATTCAAGATGGTAGCAGTTCAAAAAGAGAATTACGAAAATTAAATTTTAAAAACTGTTAAATTTTGTTCATGGGTTTGAAAAATATTTATTCAACAAAGTACCCACATGAGAAAGCAATCTCTTGTAATACTGCCTGTGTTGTTGACCTTTGCCTGAGGCTGGACCTTTTATAATTCAGAGCAGACTGAAATAATAACCACCTTTCTTATCTGATTGTAGAGTTGTCAAGATGATTTGGCCTTAATCTTAGTCAATGCAGTTACCAAACCTGCAGTGTTTAAAGTTGCAGAAGTAATTTACAGTTTTTGGTTTTATGCCTTTTACACACTGGTAAATCATTTCATCAGCCAATTTCAATTCTTCATAATATTCCATAATTTCTGTCATTCTGAGTAATACTTTTAATTTTAAATTGTTTTGGCCTGTGATAATATACCAAGCAGTATCATTTCTCCTAATCCCTAGGGCAATGCACCATTAGTCTTTCTGCTTATTCTACAGTAACCAGCTTTTAATTCATGAAAGGACTCCATTTTGCCTCCTATGGCTACTAACTTAATAATCTCCTGAAAGGGACTCTCTTGAAAGCTTTTCCAAATCTTAATTCAATATCTACTGAGCCAGATATCCTTTACCTATTATTTTTCTCCTCTTAAAACTGTGGCTTAGATTGCTTTCAACAAGCTAAATCTGCAGAGTACAGTCTACAGATTTCTGCTCTGTGTCTAGCAAGCTTGTTTTATAGAAGTGAGAGACATGTAGAATCTTTAATTTAGCGTTGTGAGCCAGCTTCTCAGTTCTTGCTAAACTTTCTAAGACAACCAAATAAGTCACTAGGCTTTCTCCATATAAGATTCTGATTATATTTCTGAGAAGCATAGATTTTTATTTTTTTTTAAATCAACATGAAAAGTAGAGTGTTACCATTGAGTTATTCAAATCCTGTGTGAAATCAATAAGGTTAACTGTATGATAAGAAATGAATTAATAAACAGTGGACCATGTCTTTCTTTTTGTTTTGTTTCATTTTCCTTGCTTAAAGCTATCAACAAATATACAGTTACATCTTGGGATATTAATAAAATGTGAGGGAATACTTTTTTCCAGTATTGGTGGTACAGGAATAAAACCTAAAAACCTGAAGATTGGAACAGGTTTATGATAGGGTGGGGATTTTTTGGGTTGGGTTTTTTTTTTTTTTTTTTTTTT
>VWZE01013589.1:100436-129652 GCA_013396675.1 Eubucco bourcierii
GGAAGGTAACTCCCAATCCATCACAATATTGAAAGATAATATACAACAAAATAAAAGACATTTATTGCTGTAAAGCTTGCGGGGATTAAATGCAACAGCAGGATTGAGATTTGAACCGTAACTACCATAAGCAAAATTACTGTATTAAAAACTTCATCTAAACAAGTCTAGAAGATATTATTGAAGATTAAAATTAGCATTCCTTTGTGACAAATACACTAAAAACAAGAAATTAAAAACTGAAATGCACACCTTGAAGGAAACCGTAAAGGAAAGTTGAAAGAAGTCTTGGAAGAAAAGTCAGAAAAGAAGTTCAAAGCTGAGACTATTCAATAATGTTTCTGATTTTCTGTTTCAATTAACCTAGAAAATAGAGATGAAATGACTAGTATATAATGGAAAACAAATCTTAAAAGGAGCTATTATTTTATCAAAGAACCCTTACAGAATCTTTACAATGCTTATGAAAATGCTTCTTTGTCCTTACCGAACCAACAATTCCAGATTTTCTTTTAGTATGCCTAATTTTAATACTTTAGATAAGGACATTAAATGAGTACATAAACAGTTAGATGTAGTATTTCTAGAAGATCAAAATCAATTTTAAATAATCATATAAAAAACATAGTATTATGTGATCAGTTGTGTGAAATGAGATGGAAAACTCATTTATATATTATAAGCACTACCCTCTAAAACTCAGATTTGCCATATAGATTACCGGATTACTTTAAACATTATTATTTAAGAAAGTCCGGTGACATCCTTATAGGCAACTTTCTATACCTTAAGTTTTCTCAAATGAATTGCTTTCTTTAATCTAGCAGGCAGATTAGCCACACATTTACTGTTTACCACCTAGACTCTGCATGAGTTTTCATTAGCTCGTACTGAGACTTCCCTCTCAATATGAACTGCTTCACAGGAACAGATTTTCTACTGGACAAATTAACTGTGGTACTGCCATTAGTTTTCTTACATCTTGTGCATTTGTTATACACGTGGATCAAACAACAGTCAGAAACGGTGCATTGTTTCCTTTCCACCTAGCTTGTAGTATACATAAGTAGCATGGAAGTGTCACAAACCAGAAGATTGTACTGATTTTAATCCAACTGGTTTTGTTGCTTGATCATATTTAATAGTAATATGGCAATTTTTATCAGCTGGCCCGTTTGCCAAAAATTTGGGTTCTCACAACTTATAAACCAGTAGCACAGAAGTGCACAATAATTATTGTCAGATATGGGTGGGTTTTGCAAAAAATTCAAGCTTTAATTAACATTCTTTGTGGGTGGATGTGAAAACCAAGAATTCTGTGGGCTTAAAAAAAAGCCCCTCATTTTTCTCCAAATAGCTGAGTTATAGCCAGTTTTAAAATATAAATAGTAAACACAGAAGGACAAGGTTTCACATCATAGAATATAAGACAAAATATTTCTGGCTTCCATATTGTGGGAGTTATAATAGGGCACAAAACGCTAAGTAAAAATTTGTTGTGTGCTTGGACAGCTGACACTTCAAGAAATGAATTACAAATCAAAGTCCTTTTTAGATCCATGCAAGTTGCAAACTGGTGGTGGCTTTGGAACTAATTGAGAAATGAGGAGTACACACAAGTGCTTTATGATGTACAGTTTATGCTTGTTGTGGTAGGCCTAAGCAGGCCAAATTAGGCTTGTACATGTCCTGGCTTGCCCAGGCACGTTTTTCTACTCTCCCTCCTTGTGTTCTGGGGAGAGCAACCGCGGGAAAATGGACAAAGAAGCTGGAGACACTAAGTCTGGTGTCTGTGGCCTGCCCAGCAACTGCGGTAAACAAGGTGCACACAGCTGCCTTGTGCAAGGCCCATGTTCTGCCCAAAAAAGGGTAAAGTAAGCCTATGGCTTCACCCAGTGTGGTCAAATCTTGGATAACTGCTGTTTGATTGGCTATCCTGTGGCCAAAGGCCCATTAGTCTCGGGCTGTATCGGATAAAAGGAGATGAGCAGGGAGCACAGTGTGTGCTTTACCATTACAAGGTGTATCTGCTATTGCATCCGTGCCTGCTGCCTCACTGATCCTGAGCTGAGGCTCTTATACCTGTCACGCGTTTGGCCTGCACAGCCGGCATGACACCGTGCCCAGAATGCACACCGCAAGACATTTGCCTGCACCTGAAAGCCTTCTGCCCAGACGGAAGCCCTGGAGGTAACACAAATTGTCCAGAAAGCCAGGAACAGGTCAGAGATCGTCTGTCTCCTTTCTCCAGTGCCCAGAAGACTGGGGAAACTCTAAAGCCTCTAACAGCTACCAACAGCAACCCTGCCACGAGCTTTGAGTACTGTCAGATAATATTTTTGTGAGTAAATACCAAAAACCTCTAATAATCATTAATTGCCTTCTGCCATAAGCAGAAAGTTGTTCCTTGCATCCATCTAGTGAGCAAGCAGTGTATTGACCGGAAGCGGTACACTGACTGCAAAGCTTTCTCTGCCAGTTTAGTCAAATTCAATTAATATATATATTTAATAGTTATTTTTAGATCCTATTATAACCTGTATATAGTTTCCATAATGATACAAGAACCTGTTACTATTATTATTTTGGTGATTGGGGTGCCATGAGTTCTGAATATTTAATATTAATAAACTATATTAATATTTTTAAAATATCATATCGCAGTAATTAATTACCCTTTCCACTACAATCCTGCCTATGGTTTGTAGAATTTTTTCATAATAAAACTTTTGTGTCATATGAAAAATTCATACTTTTTTTAACACTCAGAAATCATATTCACCTTAAAGTTAATATATCACTCAAGATGTATGTAATGTACAGCTGTAAGACATACTTGGTAGGTAAAGGGTGTTTCTTTCACTGAAAAACATTGATGAACTTTTGAATGTGTAAGCTTTCTTCCTATCTGAAACACAAAAAGTGTATTTCAAGGGCAAAGAACAGAAGAGAAAAATTGCTCAGAGTATCAGAAATATCATGTCTTTGAGAAGAAAGATAACTGATTAGATACAGTTAGAGGACATGAGTGAAGAGTAAAAGAAATGAAAAATTTGAGCAAAACACAGAAGCATAGACGTGTATCCACCAAGGATACTTTTTCATGGAAATGGTCTGCAATTTCCAAAATAGCCAAAACCCATAGAACTCATGGATTCAAAAAAAAAACAAACCTCCAAAGCCCCAAAACAAAAGCAAAACCAAAACCCTGATAAAGGAAAAATACTTTATGAAAGACATACTCCTCCAGTTTAAAAACGCAGCTCATGGATTAGTACTTGAATCTCTCCACATCAAAAACTTTCCCCAGACACAAGCAACTATTGTAGCTTTTGTACTTGGTTTTCTAAACATTCAATAACAAAGAAGTGCAATCTAATAATATATAATATAAATCAGAAGTTAAAATGCAAAATTATAAAGGACATTATATGGTCTTATTGACAAAGAACTGAAAAAAATTTGCTGCTTCCTTGTCCTGCTTTTCTGTCAATGATTTTTTGACCTACTGGCTGCTTCTTACCTGGTACAAGTTTCTTGCTGTAATGAACAATTTGGCCTCTAACAGGCTTGTCACCAGAAGTTTGTAGTTGCTCTATTACTGTCTTCTGTTCTCAATGACTTTGGGGGCATATTTCTTCTAGCATCTCGCACATATTTTCCCTAGCATGCTGTCCTCAAGAAACCCATCCATTTAAGAATTTAGATGTCTTCTTTTATTTTATTCTTATTTTGTAAATGTTTTCATACACGGTTGCTTGATATAGTTATTTTTTAACTTTCTCATGAATTGTCCCTGGGATATTTACCCTAAAGGCATTTTTCCTTGTGAAACAAAGAGCCAATGAGAAAAAATTACAGACAAGCAGATCATACATGCTGTTGTGAAAATAAGAAATGTGATTTGTGATTTCTTCTACATGGTTCATTATGAGGGTTTTTTCACACAGGTGTGTAAGTATTACACAGTTGTTCCTTTTAGTCTTCCATAAGAGATTAACAGTCAGTGCATGTGAAACTATGTAAGTATGTAATTGGCACTACATCTGCCAATAGTGAGATGCTCACAGCAAATGTAAAGGACTTACTTTCAAGTACATGTTCAAATTAATTTTCATTTATCATGGATGAATCGGTTGCAACATGAAAGGCTGAAGCAGCCAATTTTATCAGCAACTAAAATGTGCAAGACCAGAATTCAGATCTACTCAGTCAAGTAGACACAAAAATGAATTATAGTTGGAGACAGAGAATGTGTGTCTGCTGCTTTCTGTCTGTAGGATTTACTTAGGACCTATAAAGTCCCAGTTCACTTCTTGGCTGCTTTATTTCAAGCTTTTCTTCCACAATTCAAGTGAGTGTATGTCTATGGATCCCAAAGCAAGGACTGAATATTAATTTGCTTGGCCTGACAAATGTTTGTTTAGGATATTCACCATGGTCTATATGGCAAAGATAATTAGGCGTGAATGAAGAAGAATCTATGAAATCCAAAAAACAGGGTAGCAGCTACACAGTGTTTTAAAGACAGAAATGGATATCTAAAGGGATGGATTGATCTCCAGTTGATTTTGAGGATTGTATTCTGTTCTGAGAAAGTGCTTTGCTTTTGAGTCACTTCTTAGCTGTATTCACAGCTTTGACAGGCTGAAAATGAAGAACTGCTTGTTCTGTCTGGTTATCCTGAGTGCAATTAACAAGAGAGTCCTGATGAGTAGAAGAAAAAGGGAAGAAAACTAGGATAGAGTGGGAATTCCCTCAAAAGGCTGTAACTTTGGAATGTTAGTACAGTTTGTGTTTTAGGGTTGAAGGGAGATTCCTATTAGAAATAGTTACCTAAAGTCTCTAGGTAGAGAGCATAATTGAATTTCTTTCATATTCCACTTCTGAAATTAATAGAAAATGAAATTAGTTCAGTATTCTAGAAAGTTGATGTTTCTGTACAAGTAGTTGTATTTGTGCCATGCTGAACATTTCTTGGTGACAGGAGTCTTTCTCTTATTTGTTCTTTCGAGTGTTCAAGTGAAGATGTAAAGTCTAAATTATTTCTGAAACTAATAGAATGCTATTCTTAAAATGGTTTGTTTGATTCCTATGGGTAACTGACAAGGTAAGATATATAAGCAAGAATGTCAGAATCTGGTACTGACTTAATAAAAAAGTGAAAATATATGGGAGTATATTAATTTTCATTCTTTTATTAGAGTCTAATATTCCTGGATTTCAGTATCTGGCCATAAATCATTTTTGAGACTTAATGTTATTCTGCAGTGTTACAAAATGAATATTTACTAAACTTGTCTAGATGGCACGAATTACCAATCACCTTGTATTACTATTGAAAATTGCATTTATTTATTTTTCATTTATTTTCAGGTCGAGATTGAAAAACTGGACTATCATTACTATCTACCTTTGTTTTTTGATGGGCTTTGTGAAATGACATTTCCATATGAGTTTTTCGCTCGTCAAGGAATCCATGACATGCTGGAACACGGTGGAAACAAGATCCTTCCTGTCATTCCTCAGCTCATTATCCCAATAAAAAGTAGGTGAATATGTGAGGGGGGAAAATAATCTCTCAAATTGCCTTTATAAACTGTAGATTTCTGACAAGTTGCTAATTAAACAATAAAACACAGCAGTCTGGAGGTTATTGAAATTTAAGTAAATGGTAAGGTATAGGGCCAGAAGGCTTATGCCTTCAATCACCTCATACACATAGTGATGAAAAAGAACAGACTGTTTGGTTTAGTGTTTTTGTTATTACAATGTGACTCTTGGTCGTTGGAAATGTGAACCGACATCTTCTTATCTGAGTTGATATATTTACTTTATAAATCTGTATAAACCATTTCATCTAAAATGACAGGAAAAATCTATAGATTAAATTTAAGGAATTATGTTTCTTTTTGACCTTTTGTTAATTCTACAGTTATCTCATATTTATTCTCTAGATAGCTTTTCTATCATGCTCACTACTTTGCATGTATGTTTATTAATCTTAATTGACAGTTCTTGAGTCTTTAATTGAGAGTGTTGAGGCACTGGAACGGGTTGCCCAGGGAGGTTGTGGCTGCTCCCTCCCTGGAGGTGTTCAAGGCCAGGTTGGACAAGGCCTTGAGTGAGCTGTACTAGTGGGAGGTGTCCCTGCCTATGTCAGGGGGTTGGAACTAGATGATCCTTGAGGTCCCTTCCAACCTTACCATTCTATGATTCTATGATTCTGTGATTCTACCTGACACAATAATGTTGGAAGTAAAATTCTGACATTTTAGAAAAATTCAAATTTTAAAGTTTTTATATAGTCAAACATTTTTTGTAGAAAAAATATGTGAAAAGTAATACATTATTTTAGTACAAGTGTGATACCACTACAACTAAAACATATTTTCTTGAAACATCTAGCGTTTCAGATTCATTATTTTGCCCTTTCCTATGTCTTTAGATCTGTACGTCAAATATTGTTCTGAAGAATAATCATTCTCTAGTTAGATGACAGAATCACAGAAACATTCAGGTTGGAAAAGACCCTCAGGATCATCAAATCCAAATGATATCCCTACTCTACAAGGTTCATTCTAAACCATATCTCCAAGCACCACATCCAAACGACTTTTAAACACATCCAGGGTTGGTGATTCAACTGCCTCCCTGGGCAGCCCTTTCTAATACCTGGCCACTCTTTCTACAAAAAATGTTTCCTAATGCCCAGTCTAAACCTACCCAGTTGCTGCTTGAGGCCCTTCCCTCTTGTTCTATCACCAGTTAGCTCTGAGAAGAGACCAGCACCAACCTCTCCACAACATCTTTTCAGGTAGCCATAGACAATGATGAGATACTATGAGTCTGAAGCTTACATGCTACACCTGTCCTAATAGATACTCATACTTGTTAAAATTGGGTTCTGTGTTTACATTCAACAGCATAATTGCTGTCCTTTGTCCTGTTTTGCTGAGGTAATTCAGTATCCATGTTAATACAGAACAAACCAGAGTCATTATATATGTGACACAATGAATAGAGTTAAATACAGTTTTGGAAAAGCAATGTAGCTTGGATTAATATGTTGGAAGGGTCAGAACTGTGGGGGCTTTCATTCCATTTATTCACCATTTAAAAAGATTAATTATAGATGTCATTATCTCTATCTTACTGAGGATTTTGAAAATGTCAAAAGGCATATGATATAAATAATATTCAGAATGGTTACTCTGTAAGTGACACGTGAAAGATTATGAAAGCAATGTTACAATTTTTTCTCTTTAAAAGCAAAACATTAAAAAAATTATTTCATTACATCTGTATTTTGAATACCACACAAATATATTTATGGAAGTATCATTCTTTTTTGAAAACTGAAAATATTTCTTCAGAAAATAAAGTTAATGATGGCAGCTACTCAATCAGGATTTAAAATTCTTGCTGAGACCAGAATCTAGCTTAGAAATAATTACCTGGCAGCTTTAGCTGTTATACAACTTTTCGCATGAGAAAAAGACTGCTAGGTAAGGATATTTATATGGGTCTGAAATACAGTCTTGATTTAAAAGTCATAATTTATGATGCTGGAACATGTTAAAAAAATCTCCTGGCTAAATTTAGTTGTTGGTACTGTGTTATTTTATTGCACAATACTTATTTTTTCATTTAAAAAAAATCTTTTTATCAGTTTTAATATGTGAAGTCTATGCATTATCAGCGATAAAGGCTTTTTTTCCTAACTAAAGCCATATTAATATTAATAAAAGACACCATGAGCTCAAGGAATTTCAAAGTGATCACTTCTAAGAGTTTTTAATTTTGCTATGACTTTGTAATACAGCAATGTAGTCAGAGCTATATATTTCTGTGACTCAGCTGCACCCACAGTAAACTCAGCTATGTTTAACATGTTTATATCTCTAGAAAGTCCCATTGGTTGGGTTATATTTGATTAACCAGTCTTCTTCTAAATCACTGACATATTTCTAATGTGAAGGAATAAATCAGCTGATGGTTAGGCAAAATAACAAGTATGATGGAGAGGAAAGGGAAAAAATAAAGTAACTCTAATGTAACTCCACAGATAGAATGCTTTTAAAAGTAGTTTTCTGCATGTTCATCAAAGTAAAATATTAAAGAGCTGCTTTATAAAAGCATTTTGAATTAAATACTAGAATTCTGTATTATAACGATTTAAGAAGACATCTAGCCTCCGCCCATCCCTGCTTAAATTTGATATTTTTGAACCTTATATCATTAAAGATGAATATTATATTGTTTAATTAACCTGGGTTTCTGTAAGCCCAAATCCTTTCAGTAAATTTTCATTTAGTTATGCAAACAGGCAATGACTAACAAAAAGGCAGACACTTTAACAGCTCCAGTTTCTTTCCTAAAGTGGCTGAAATATGATTAAAATAAGACAAATTAATACTTTTTAGTCAAAAGCGATTGCTTATATTTGTTCGTCACATTGAAAGATACTTTTGTTTGTTTTTTTTTTAATTCAGAGGGGTAAAAAAACAGGTTGAAGACACCAATTTCTCGAAGAGGAAAGTGTTCAAAATAATTTTGGTTTCTTGAAATGCAATTCAAAATACATTTTACCTTGTAGTGGCAAAACATGATAAAATATATAGATAGATAAATAAAATCATTGCATGGCAATTGTGAATGCTTTTTACTCCTTTTCACACAAGGTGTAGGCAAACCCATTCAGTTATTTAACTTCAAGCAAAGAGTCAAAAAACCGGATATATAGTCAATAGAAAAGTACTTCTTCAGCTGTTATTAAAGTTTTGATGCATGTCACACAGCAGAACATTTTCTTTGCTAGGAAGATCTGTGTTGTTTTGTTGTTTGGTTTGGTTTTTTTTTCACATTTGGTACGGTGTGGGCAGGTTTTATTTCAATTAATATTGTTTATTATTTTGATATTAATATATTTAATCTTGCTGCATTACTTGTTTTTGATCAGGTTCTTTGCACAGTCATGGAAAACATTACAGACAAAACAAAACAGAGGAAAAAACAGAGGCAATCTAGAACACTTAAGAAATAACTAGCAATGATATAACAAACATTTAACTATTAGAACTGGCAAGAGGTCCTTGGAGTTGGTTATACTGCTTGTCCACTACAGGGACTCAAGAGACTTCTTTCTACTTATTAAGGAAGAAGGCAATTGGAGTTCAGTTAGAGAATTTCTTACAAAGAGGTTTTTAAATATTTACTTACAAAAATAATATCTCTGGATTCCTGGAGCTAACTACAGTTTCCAGACAGTACTTGAACACTTGAAGGGAGTTCTGTCAATGTTTTAATAGCTGTAGAGGGTTCTAGATCTTCCCAACCATTAACAGGGTGTTGGAAGAGAGGCAGACGATCTCTGACCTAATCCTGCTTCCTCTTGACTCCATTCTTGGCATGGAGGTTTGCTGAGGTGCAGGCAGGATGTCTTGCAGATGTGCAGATGGGCACTTCTTGCCATGTTGTGAGGCATTTAATGCTTTCTTCTAGTAAACTTGAGTTTCCAGGTAGACAAACCCAAAGTATCAGGGCTTATTATTGTGTAGCAAAGCTGGCACTGGCTTGGAACTTAGCAGACATAATGATGCAAAGAAAATAAGGCAAAAGCGTGGCAGAGCATAGCAGGTAAAATGGCAGAGAGAAATGAGGTAGAAGCAATGGCAGAAGCATGTTGCCTTTACCTGCTCATCTCTTTTATTAATTCACTAATGGCTCCTTGGCCACAAATTAGGCAATCAGAATGGCCAAACTTAACCATATTAGGTAAGTCAGGGCTTGCTTTTACCCTTTTAGGGGAGAACACAAACAAGTGTATAAACACGTGTGGGCATCGTGTCTATCAGAGAGAGGCCTTTGTCTTCCTTTCCCATGTTTGCTTCCCCCAACAGCACAAGAGAGAGGGAACAGGGGAACATGTCTGTGCAAACCAGGACATGTTTTAGGTATATTTTACCCTTCCATGACAACGTTGCATATGGGTAAAGACATAGAAGGAGTCTAATTGTTCCCCACATCCTAAACTGAGTTGGTGACAGAAAGCACTTGTCTAGTGGCCAGCCCCACCATAACCCTTAATACTCAAATACCCATCCCTGGAATGGAAAGCAAAGTTGCCACGGCACGTAATAGGACTCTTGTTTTTAGGGAACAAAGGGATCTGTCTGTCCCCATCATGTCTGTCACTAATGCACCGATGTATCTTAAAACTCACTTTTGTCCTCACGTTATCTATAGCCAGTCAAGAATAACCAGAAAAGGGGTATGAGAATGAAAGATTACTATTGTACCTTGTGCTTGTCAATGAAAAACTCCTACTCTGAATTCTGTGTGGCCATTATGGGAATGAAAAATTCCTTCTGATACTTTTTTTTTTTTTCAAATTATTACTTTTAATATTACACTTGCTATAACAAACTTTTGATCAGAAAATCTATAATTTTTTTTGCTTGCTTTAATTAGGCTTCTGCAACTCAGATTTCTGACCACAGAGTGTCCCAGGTTCAACATGAGGCACACATGCAGACACAAACACTGAGAAGACAGGAAGTTTCTACACATTTGCCTGCTATTTCTGAGTAACATCAGGGGCATCCTATGAGTGTGTGGAAACACCTCCTCTCTTTTCAAAAGCAGCAAGCATGATACCATTTACATTTTCTTTCCTGGCAGTGTAATTTTCAGAGTTTCCAGCCCCTTCACACACAGTGACCAATTGTTCCATCTCCCACATCCCAATTAATTGCAACCAGCTTTTTCTAACGCAGTTTGTGGAGCTGAAAAATGAGCTACACATCTACATGTATTACAACAAACTGTTCTGTGCTGTGAATCCTAAAATGGACACATAGGCTATCTGAACTTAGGTCTAGAAACCAGTGAAGTTTATGTCTGTGCATTAAATTGTAACTTACATGAAAGCATTGCTTCTATATGGTTGCAGTGCGCAAACCAGCACTTTTGACTGAGCCCAACAAGAACAATCTCCATCTTAAGGAACATTGGAATTTTCCTTTTCAAGACTTTCTATGCTGTTAAGAATCCCTTTGTGACACGGTATACCAAGGATAGGTTAAACTTTGCTGGGAATGTTTCAATAAGGGAAACATTTTTTGTGAGTGAGATACAGAGGAATGCATACAGCAGTCCTCCCTCGGCATCACCTACAGAGTAATTTTTAATGTTTAAGAACTTTCTAAGTTAATCTGATTTCTGTTTTCTTATTCTCCACATTCTAATTGCTTGTAAAATGTGGATTGTGACTCTAGTCCTCTGTGGCCATTTATTGTTGTCTTCATTTCCTATATTTAAACAATTATTTATATGGAAATCACGGCTGAAAAGTGTTTCAAAAGCTTTCAGTGAGGGACCTTACAAAATACCTTTCATAAGCCTAAGAATACTGTATCATCAAGATTTTCTTGTCCACATTCTTCTTCTACAATGACCTACAGTACATTTAGAACTCTATATAAATTTCTGCAGTACAGATATGTTACCCATCTTTAGTTCACCAATTCTTCCCTGAAATCTTTTTTTTAAAACTTTTATTACCCTTTACTGATAGCTAAGCTAATTTCATTGAGAGGGTAGGTACTCAGTGCAGTTCATTAGCTTGAGGCAGTGCAGGGGAAGGATTGCACATCTAGGAATGGATGGAAGCTCAGTGAACTGGCATAGCCACTGAGGTTCTGGAGACTCTTCTCAGTGTATCCTTTATACTAGTTAATTAACAGGGCCTGCAAATGTTAATAGGATTCAAGCTTCATCAGTGCTAATCTAATAAAATGCTACAATTACAAGCACAGCCAAAACTTAAAGAAAAAAAGAAAAGCCAGTGGCTTTTTCTTCCACGTTCTGTTAGATCATTTTTTCTTGCAAGTAAAGGTTTTGGTTTACAGGACAAAAATTTTTATGACAAAATTGGACTAAGGTTTTCATACTTTACAACCTATTTCTCCTTCCTATCGCTTTCCTCCAACACATCACATCAGTTGTACTGATAAGAAATATCTGTACACCTAGATTGTAAATTGGATCAGGATCTTACCTGAGTTGGGAAAAAAGTAGTGAACACAAGGTTGTTATTCTGGGGTTTATTCACTGTGTTTTCTAACAGTCTTCATTAATGTTCTGTGAAAACTAGAATAATATTTCTAATACATCCATTCAGATATGCATTCTAATATATCCATTATGTGTTTTGAAAGTTTTGGACAAAATTCTCTGTAAGATAAGTACATATCATTTTAATAATTTTTGAGAACACTTCATGTTACCCAGTCTCAAAACCTGACTCTATGAATTGAAGAAAAAAAACCAGTTATCAACAAGATTAAGTAGATCACAACAATCAAAGCATCTTCTTTGTCCTGCAGGAGATGAGCTGTGTTTATCTTGTTCTGCTTCAGGCAAAGAATTGTGTAAAATAGGTGCCTTATTTACCAGTTTGAGGGCAATACGAATGCAAACAACATTTGTTTAAACCTTTGACTTGTAAGACCTAAACAGAAAATGGAAACTGCCAGGACATTTCTAAGCATAGATAGACAGATGTATCTTTTAAAGGGTCGGTTATAATTAAAGATCAGCGCAAAATAAAGATAATTGAATGATCAACATGACTTTAAACATAACTACCAAAACCTAAACTTTAATATTTAGATAAGAGATGGAAGTTTGGTGAATCTGATTTGATTCTGTAAGTTTAGGCTATCAATATGCTGTCTGGGGAAGAATGTTCTGATTTGATCTCTTCTGTAAAAATACATTGTGTTGTGTAAAAGATCCACTCTGGTCCTGGATTTGGTTAGGATAGGTTAAGATTATGGTTTGTGGTTGATTTGTTTTTTCCCTTTGAAAGAAGCTGGGAGGGACCATAGCCAAGACAGCCAGGTGAACCAGCCAATGAATATTTGGTACCATGCTGCCTTTGTGTCTGCCTTATGAGAGCTGGCTAGGCAGACATTGTCTAGGTCCAGGTCCATCTCCATCTCCATCTCCATGTCCATCCAGGCCATATGGTCAGTGCTATATTTTGTATCACTAACAGTATGCACTATTTCATTAGTATTATTGTTCTCTCTTGTTTTCTCTTTGTACTGTTCTTCCAAAGTGTCCTTAATTTTAAGCCATGGGGCTTTCTCTTTCCCACTGGGGTTGGAGAAGTGAGGGGCAGCTGTATGAGCAGCAGTGTGGGACTTGCCTGCTGGCTGGGCCTGAACCATGACAACAGTATACTGGGAGAAATATTGTCATGTTTCCTGCTTACAAAATATATTGATCCTAAAGAACTCTGACTTTTATTATAAGCAACACCTGAGACTAAAATAGAGTTTTGCAAACTGGCACATAAAAATAAAATATAAAAAATTAAAAGATCAACTTACATAGCTTCTAGGTCTTTTTCTTTGAGCTCTTAGAAGTGTTACTCAAGGAAAAGAATGTTTTAGAATAATAATCTCTATTACTTCATATGGAACCTGCTTCTATCTAATAAATGGATAAGCTAATAAGTGGCATGTATCCTAAATCTCTGCTCTTACAGGAAATTAAGAAAATTCCAAAATGGCATCAAATGCAAATAAAACTTCATGAAAAAAAAAAAATCATGGAAACTGTTAATGAATTGGTATCTTATATAAGCTCATTGTGAACAAACTTTAATTAACAGCACTATGAAAATCTTCAATCTCAAAAGTATTCAATTTCATAATTCTTTCTTTGTGTTACTTTGAAGAGTAGAAATTCAGAGCTGAGTCTGATACTTAACTTTTACACCAGACATTTAACCCACTAACAGTTTTTAATTCTCTTACTTAATAAAGTTATGGTGAGCTTCAAAAAATACTTGTTTGGTAAAATTGTAGAAGTACAAAATAAGTTTGAAGTAAATATTTCATTAAATACTTACACTGAGAAATCATTTAAGCGGGGGAGTCTCCTGGAAAAGTATGTATCCTAATGGCAAGTAAAATGGCCAAGTTTTGTGGTGAGTTGAAAATTACCTCCAAATAAAAACACCAGACCAGCTCAGAGAGCTTGGAAGCAAATGAAGCTATGTATTTACAGCAAGCTAATTTTTACAAGCACCTAATACAATGCATATATACAAAATATAATTACAAATATTTACAATTCTTTACCATTTAGAAATAAAAATACGATCCTCACAGGGATCCCTCTGAATTGTTTCTTAAATTCCCTGGACAAACCCAGAAGGGTGTTCACCAGCTGGACCCACTCCCTCCTCCCTCTTCCTCCCTTCTCCCTTTTCCTCCCAATCAGTTTGTAGCAGCCAGAAGGTTAGAACAGAGATAAGGGGAGCAGCACAAAGCAGAGAGCTGCACGGAGTTCAAAGCCATGGACAGAAAGAATTGTTTATACACTTTTATTTTTAATCCAAATTAGCACACCAATGAATAATATAAACTTTATCATTGTTATTCTTTTTTTTACAACCAATTGTTTTACTTATTTACATTCTGCACTGAGCTTTCAGGGAAGTCCTGATGTCTTGGGTTGGAATTTTCCAATAAGTCTTAAACTACTACAAGTTTATATACTCTTAAAGGAGAAAATATCAGAACTACAAAGCAACAGAGTAAATTTATTGGATTGGGGTTTTTGTGGTTTTGTTTTTTTTTTCCAAAGTTGTTGCTTAACAGAATTGTAGCATGTATAGCATGTAGAGTAGATGACCAAAAGGAAAATATATGTCAATGAAGGAAGGAAGTCCTCTAAAAATCCTTTAGGGATTGGAAGGGTATCTTTAACTGAGAAGAAAACTGGTTATCCAAATCTTAGAGCAAACTTCTAGGTCAAAAGACAGCAACCCAGCACGCTTTTGAATTGGAATACTTTGAATATAGATGTTTCCTCCTCTAGGGATATGCAGCTATACTGTACTAAGGATACTAAATGATCTATTTTATTCCTGTGCAAGAATACTAGTACTTTCTTCCATTTCTCTGAATCTCTGAATATTGCTGACATTTTTCAAACTGTTGAAATGTACTTATTTCAAATGCTAAATTAAAATTTTCTTCCTTTAATTCACGTGGGAGAATGGTTTGCAGTGATGATAGTACACAGAAAATAATTGCCAGATTTAAAAAAGATAAACATATGTTTGAAATTGATGTATCCTTGGGGCAGGCACTGTCTCTAATTAAATGTTTATACAGTGCCTAATATAATCAAACCAGGAGCTGGTTGATTGCTATGCATGCCACAGTCCAAATATTTAATAATAATAACAACAGTTCTGCAGTCAGTTTGATCTTACTTTTGATATTTACAAGTGTTTCCCTAACACACACTTCAGAATTCTGCAATTTGAAGGGCTTAAGGCTGAAATTCTGCTGTTTGATTCTACCATATCCTTCACTTTAGCACTCAAAACTTTGATGTAAGATCTACCTTTTGTTTTGTGGGTCAAATGGGGGATGGGATGCCCCTGTTTGAAGGAGGTGAGACAAGTATCCAGCCGATTTTCTAGCACAATTTTTAAAAAATTTATTATTATTTTAAAGTTCTGGCAAGCACCCCTTCAGCAGAACTCAGATGTAAGAAAATTTTCATTACAGGTTCTCTGCTGAGCTGTTCTTTGAAAACATTCTTCTGGATTCAGTATATGTTCAGTGTGTTGCACCCATTGGAATGCCTTCACAGTCATGAGGCATATTTCACACTCTTAGTTTTATTAAGGAACTAATCTTTGCCAGGAACTAGTCTTGGCTTCCACTCAGAGCAGGACTGTCTTTGCACAAGGTAGAACTCTAAAACCAGGAAACTCTGAAAACCTTTCTGAGTCACCGTATGCAGAAAAAATAATGTCTTCCTAGTGGTTGTTGGACAGCCATTTCCACTTACATGATACTTCTGCATGCCTAAAAATGAGGTCTTTTATCTTCTAGGACAGCTTTTACCATCAGGAGGAACTATTCCTGGAAGTGGATACAATTTGCTGGTTAAGGATTAAGGAGCTATGATTTCTCCCATTGATTAATTTTTATGTCTCTTAAGTTGATGGTGTTCGTATGAATAATTCTTCTGTTCATGTTTGTATGAATTTGTTCAGGCAGAATGAATGCAAATTTGAATTAATGTTTGTATTAATAACTAGTAATTATTGTGTTGAAAGTTACAAATATTAGTGACAATTTGCCTGTAAGTTCAGTTAGCTACTCTTTCTGTGTATGATAACTTAGGCATGAATAAATGTATATGTTGGTACTCCAGAGCTTCCTCTTCCAGGTGCTTCTTTGAGAAAATTAATAATGCCTGTTCCTCTGTGAAAGATTGTTTTTCTGCCTGAGATTTGTCTACAATCTTTAAAATTGTATCTGGAGATCTCTCTTTGCTAAAGCAGTTTTAGAGCATCTTCTAATGAAAGCATATTTTGCAATAGCCAGCCTCTTTGCTGGAGCTTAGCATGAGCATGCTGCATCAATAGACACGGTCCACGTTCTAATATTTTCAGTCACGATATGAAATGAAATGTGGTCCGATGACTACAACAGAGACTAGCAAATAAGAAGTGTGGAATTCAGTCTGTATTTTCATGTAGTAAAACTTCTTTAACTTGGAATCATCCAAGGAGGCACTACAGCACCCTTTATACCTTGGACTTTCTAACAGTTTTTTTTTTAGCAGTAGGTTTAGTATGCTGTTCATAGTCATGCAAAGAGGCATGAAGGGAACTTACTTAATAGTTGATTCTGAAGAACTGACTCTACTAACTCACACAACCAGTCTGCCTTGTCTTAGCTCTGGAGCTCTAACTCTGTTTTTTTAACACTCTGCAGGCATGTGGTAAGAAGCAGTAGTGGGTGGAGCACAGTACATTTGCTAAAAGAAGTACAAAAACTGACATTGCTCCGGTGTGAGAATACTTCATTCCATATGAACAACATGCACTGACAAAAGTTGGTGTGGGAAATGCTGAATCCTATTACTTCAGTGTGAAGATGCAGTTCTTGAAGTTGTTAATAACTCTTTATTAAGTTGTTAATAAATTTCAGTCTGTTCTTGACTGTAGCTTTTTCCAGTTGCTTACACGTACTTTGTGTTATGTTGAGTCATACATGATATATTTCTGTGCTTATACACATATAACATTGAATGCAAGCTTAATGTGAGCTTATCTTTTGCTTTCCCAGTCAATGATGTAAATACATATGTAAATGGGAGGAACAAATAATAGCATACCAAATTTGATAACAGCTTCTAGAAGCATCATTTCAGAGAAGGTTTTGTAGTTAGAAGGACTTTGCAAGAGAAAAGCCTATATATATTACAAGCATGACTCATTTTTAATTACAAAAGAGAAAAAAAAATACCTGATTTTGGTAAAATTAAAAGACAAGAGAAACAAAAGGTATTTATGCAATGTCTTTGTGTCATAAGATTAGAAAGATGACATTGAAAACTGAGAAAAATCTAAGTAGGCAAGATTTTTTTTTTCTAGAATGTCTTTTAAAAAAGAAGTTTGTGGGGTTTTTGTGCATGGATTATTTTTTTCCTGTAAACATTGCTTCATTGTACTGATTCTCAGAATAGTAGGAGTTGTTTGTTGAATGAATAAAATGATCGTGGTATAAATGAGTACAAGCATACAAATACTAATTGTTGCACTAGAATGTATCTGTTGTCAATCTTTGCAGGTTGTCCTGCAGTTGTACTGTTCCATTGGTCCCAAATGGTACTTACTGAGCATTTATTTATCATTTGCTTGGGCCATGCCAGTATTATGCATGCAGCATGAGGGAATAATGAGCTGCATTCTTTGGGTTGCTGAAGAGTCAGCACAAATTGTGGGAACAAATAACAACCACACAAGGCAGTGTTTTATAACATCAGGACTGCAATCTATCTTTGAAGTCTTCCAAAACTGGGCTAATAAAGGCCCACTTACAGTCCCCAGCAGAGGACAGTTTAATTAAATTTGTCTCTTAAAGGACTCCTCCCTCTCCCTCTACATTTCAGAAATTAATTCTACTTTCTACCTGTTGTTTGTTCTACATCACAGATGCACTGAACCTTCGTAACAGACAGGTCATCTGCATCACACTGAAAGTCCTCCAGCACCTGGTGGTATCAGCTGACATGGTGGGGAAGGCCTTGGTGCCCTATTATCGGCAAATCCTCCCAGTCCTAAACATCTTTAAGAATATGAATGGTGAGTTATCCTAACAGACGCTGTGTCTTTCAGCTGCTAAGGTAAAAAGGGGCTTGAGGCAGGGTTAATTAATGATGTAGTTAAGATTTATTACTGTGTATAAACTCCAATCCATTTGGAACTCTGCGTAATGTAAACCACCCCTCTTACTATTCCCTAAGGATGCACTGAAATTAACAATTTAATTTATTACTCCTTGCACGTACAGTTTATTTAATGCAGTACAGAAGCACTGAAGCAGTCCTATAATCTTCAAATAATTAAATTGTAAAGTTTTGTAAGTCTTTTGAATACATTAATAAATTGCAAATGTTTTTTTTCTCCCTCTAACATATTAGATCAGTCCAACTGATTTTTTTTCTATTCCTTACTCTTCACAAGCAATTCACTGCTACCAGCAGGCTTAGGAAAGAATAAAAATAAAAGTAGCAATCAAACTAATTAATTTGAGGGTCAAGATAATTCCTTGTTGTAAAAAAATTTCAAGTTGCATAACATCTAGCAAAGCAGTGAAGTTCGAAGTTATTACTGCTAACTTGGCAGATTTTATTATAGAGACATTTAGAACTAATTTGTATCTACAGCTGAGTATGTTGTTTTCTTTGTAGTACAAACCTCTATTGCCAGTTTCGGTCTTTAATAACTGATATTGTGAGTACTGTGAGTAAGGCACACTGTGAATGCGTTCACATCACAGTCAACATCTGAAATCAGCACAGGGTATCTTGCTTTTGCCGAACTAATCATTAAAATATTTTTCTGTAGTAAATCTATCTGTACTTATCTGTTCAATTATCTACCAAGTTACTGACTTTGAAGTCTCTGTTAGAGACATGCAACCATATAGATCAAAAGAAGTTAATTCCCCACAATCTGCAAAAGAAGTTTTTCATGAGAGTCATAACATTTTAATATCTATCTACAGGACTGATTTCTGTTATATATTAATTTTTGTGTGTGTTACTACAAAATGTACTATCTTACACTGACACTCTTAAGTGAGTATATGATTCACTTCAGATAGAAAAATGCCGATTCAAGGACTGACTTGGAAACTCAAATGAGATTCAGTAAATTCTGTGATTCTTGGTGAGAAGCATACAAGGTTTCACAGATCAGTCACAGAATCACAGAATGATAACAGTTGAAATGAACCTCTTAAGGTCATCTAGCTCAAATCCCCCTGCTAAACTGTTCACCTAGAAAAGGTTGCACAGGATCCAGGCAGGTTTGAATCTCTCCAGAGGAAGACTCCACAACCTCTCTGGGCAGCCAGTTCCAGTTCTGTGTCACCCTTAGAGTAAAGAAAATTTTACTTATATTCAGATAGAACTTCCTGTGTTTCAGTTTGTGTCTGTGACCCCTTTGTCCCTGTCACTGGGCACCGCTGAAAACCGTCTGGCCCCATCTTCTTGATACCTACCCTTTAGGTATTTATATATTTGTAAGATCCTCTCTCAGTCTTTTCCAGGCAAAACAGATACAGGTGTCTCAGCTTTTCATTGTAAGAAATATGATCCGGTCCTTGTATCATCTTTATAGCCTCCACTGAACTCTCTCTGACAGTTCCCAGTCCCTCCCAAATTGGGAAACCCAAAACTGGCCACAATACTACAAGTGCAACTTCACTAGGACAGAGCAGAGTAGAAGAACCTCTCTCAACCTGCTGGCCATCTTCTTAATACACCCTAGAATACCATTGGCCTTCTTGGCCACAAGGGCATGCTGCTGGCTCATGGTGAACTTGTTGCTCACCAGTGCTCCCTGGCCCTTCTCAACCAAACTGCTTTCCAGTAGGTCAACATGGGGCTGTTCCTCCCCAAGTGCAGGACCCTATGTTTGCCCTTGATGAACTTTGTGCTGTTCTTCTCCACCCAAATCTTCAACCTCTGTAGGTCTTGCTAAATAGCAGTAGTCTTTCAGTGTATCAGCTACTCCTATCAGTTTTACATCATCAACTAACTTTGTAGTGAGGGTACACTCTATCCTTTCACCCAGGTCATTGCTGAAGATATTGAACAAGACTGGATCCAGTACTGACCCATGGCAATCACCACCAGCTATAGACCTCCAGCTATCCTTTGCACCACTGATGACAACCCTCTGAGGTCTGTCATTCATCCAGTTCTCAACCCACCTCACTGTCTATAAATCTAATCCATGCTTTGTAGGCTTATAAGGAGTTATGGGATCATAGAATCACCTGATTGGAAAAGACCTTGAGATCATTGAGTCCAATCATAACCTAACACATTACCCTGTATGCAACTGTTAGACTGTGTCCCTAAGCTCCTCATCCAAATGTCTTTTAAACACCTCCAGGGGAGGCAACAACACCACTTCCCTGGGTAACCTCTTCCTGCCCCTTTCTGTGAGGAAATATCCAATATAGTCCTCCTCTGGAGCAACTTGAGGCTATTTCCTCTCCTTCTATTCACTTGATACTGGGGAGAACAGACGAACCCCCACCTCATTAAAACCTCCTTTCAGGTAATTGTAGAGGGCGATGAGGTGTCCCCTTATCCTTCACTTCTTCAGGCTAAACAACCCCAGCTCACTCAACCGCTCTTCATAAGACTTGTGTTCAAAACCCCTCACCAGCCTTGTTGCTCTTTTCAGGACATGCTCCAGCAACACAATGTCCTTTTTGTAGTGAGCAGCCTGAAATCAAACACAGTACTTGAGGTGTAGCCTCACTAATGCTGACTACAAGGGTAAGATCACTTCCATGGGGCTGCACTATTTCTGATACAAGCCAGGGTGCTGTTGGCCTTCTTCACACACTGCTGGCTTCTCTACCTTCCTTCTCTACCAAGCAATTTTCCTACCACTCTTCTCCAAGCCTGTGGTGTTGCCTGGGATGTTCATGACTAAAGTGCAGGACATGGCACTTGGGCTTGTTGAATGTCATACAGTTGGCCTTAGCCCATTGATCCAGCCTGTCCAGGTCCCTCTGCAGAGCCTTGTTCTCTTCCAGCAGACCAACACTCTTACTAAACTTGGTATGATCCTCAGATTTACTGAGAGTGCAGTCAATCTGCCTGTCAAGGACATTGATAAAAATGTTGAACAGAACTCTCCAATACTGAGCCCTGGAGGACATCACTTGTGACTGGCTGCCAACTGGGTACAGTGTCAAAATCCAGGTAGATAACATTCACTACTCTCTCCTCATTTGCCCAGCCAGTCATGCCATCATAGAACACTATCAAATTGGTCAAGCATGATTTCCCCATCTTGACCACTTTTGATAACGTTCTTTTCTTCCACGTGCATAGAGATTAAATCCAGGATGAGATTATGTTCCAGGAATGGAGGTGGGGCTGACTGATCTGTAGTTTTGTCTGTCATCCTTCTTTCCCCTTTTGAAGACTGCCTTTCCTCCAGTTCCCAGGCAACTCTCTTATTCTCCATTACCTTTCCAAAATGATGGAGAGTAGGTTAGCAATAACATCTGCTAGCTATCTTAACACTGGTGGGTATATTGCGTTGGGGCCCATGGATAACACTGGTGGGTATATTGCATTGGGGCCCATGGATAACACTGGTGGGTATATTGCATTTGGGCCCATAGATAAATGCAAGTCCAGTTTACCTAAAAATCTCTAACCTAATCCTTGTCAACCAAGGGATATTTTCCTTTCTCTAGACTTTGTCTTTTATCTTCAGGGACCAGAATTCCTGAGGGCCAACTTTACTAGTAAAGACTGAAGCAGAGAAGGTATTGAGTAATTCCATCTTCTCTGTATCCTCCATCACAAGAGCACCCATTTAATTCAAGAGGCCTACATTTTACTTAGTCTTCCTACTAGGCATCACCGAGTGTTTCACCACAAGATGGTTCAGATAACAACAGCAGCTTTTTAGAAGTTGTGGTGTAAAAGGTTGTGAAAAAAATTTGTGTGTTGAACCTAAGTAATATCAGTAGGGCTTCTTATGAATTAGAATATTCTCCTTTAACAGATACAATTTCAGTATCTGCCACAAAACAAGATTGTGGAAAGGATGGCTCTCATTGGTTAGTGAATATACAATACATGCATTTCTCCAAATTTTAACCTGAAGTAGAATTCTCCTGACTAGGCTTTTCTGCAGTGATTTCAGATAAATAATAGGAAAAAACTCAGATGTAACCAGGTGCACAGTTTAACAAGGCATTAAACACATTCTAAATGCATCTTAAGTTTTTATTGTGTTGTATACAAAATATAATATATTTTAATATATTTGCACAGCATCTCTGCTATGTGAATTTGTGCCTATAGCAAACTACACTGAATATTGATATTTGGTGTTTAAGAACTAAAATACCAAAAGACATTTTAAAAAGTATTTAAGGATTAATAACTCATAAAAGCCTTATTTTTTTCAGAAATAAAGGCTTTGGAAGTTCAGTATTACCAGTAGTGAAATGGATACTATTTGCAAGGCCTGCCACACAAAATTGCTCGACTTTATCAGTTCTTGCAGGCGGGTAATGGGAAAGATTCTTCCTCTGTCTCATTCTAACTCCGCAAGCGTTTCTTTCTTTCCTCCTTCAATGGTGGTTTAGAGAAAATGTGTGTTCCCTTCCTTCTCCTTTCTCTCTCTCTCTCATATGCAGTATGCAACTTTCTATCCTTTTGTATTTCATATATATATGTGACTTCACTATTTGTAATTTTTGGGAAGGAAAAAAAAAAGCAAAAAATGAAAAAACAACCAAACCAAAACCCAAGCAACACCCAAAACCCAGAAAACAAAAACCAAGAGGAATAGTATTGATGACAAATAAATTACAAGTTGTAATTGGTGAAAATACATAAATCCTGCTTACCTATCTGAGTCATAAAATACAGCTGCAAATAGAGGTACATATTAAGTTGCAAATGCCAGAGAAAAGATTCAGGAGAGATCTTTTCTGAGGGGTGAATGTGCTCAATGAAATGAACTTCTGAAGAGTCTCTGTAGTGAATGTGGGTATTTTAGTACACAAAGCGTATTTGATGTGTCTGAATTTGTCACATCTCTGGAGCTTAAAGTCCTGACTTGCGGTAGATATTTCTTTCCACTTGGGTTCCTGAGTGCTCTGTTGCAGAGCCTTAAGACCTTACAAAAAGGAAAAAGTTTTGTCGCTGGTGATGCTACTGATGGTGTCATTTCTTGGTGGAGACAGTGAGACCATCTTCACCAATTGGCCAAATTGTGCTCTGAAAAAGGTGTTGAAGCTTTCTATTTAAATTTGTAGCCAGTCATAAGGCTGGGAGGAGAGAAGAGAGGGGAATATTAATTCATCCCAGTGACTGGGGAGTAATCCTGAAATGTAGGAGTTGTTTGCCTAATCTGTGCACATTTAGAGGAGAATAGCAATCACTACGTAAGATCCCCAACATATGTACTATTATGCAAATGGGCTTCTGTATAAAAACCCAAAATATCAAGATAATGCTTACTAAGCCTATAATGACCCCTGCAATGCCACCATAGTTTTCATTTAAATGTGCATGTTAAATGTACTCTTACGAATCTCCTTTTAGTCTTGTGATGAGATAAAAAATATGTATTAACTTGGAAATGTTATCCTTTTTTGCATCACAAAACCTTTTCTACTGCTTTGTTTGTTTGTTTTTAATGCTGCCTTTTAAAAATTTGTGAGTTTTTTGAGGTAAATACAATTTAAGGATAAATAGAATAAATTTGATAAAAGTAAAAAAGTAGAAGCATCAAAGTAAACAGGAGATTAAAAAAAAAAAAAACCAAAAACAGGAAAAAAAGAAAAGAGAGTCTTTAGAGCCAGGAGTATGTTACTAGGTTGCATGTACACCAGAATACTGTCTGAAACAGAAACATGCTTATAAGAAAGATCAGACACTTCTGCAGGACAAATTTCTCTTGTTTAATTTACCTCACTGGTGAATGAAAATTTCATTGACTTAGTTTAACACTATTTTACAACTATTTTATGCTGTCAAATCCAAGTAGTTTTAATAGCTGGTCAATTGATATACATAAAAATATTTTCAAGTTGTCAATTTGCATTATTCAATATTGATCAAGAGCATCTTTCCAGATAACAGATCACAGAACAGAGGAGGTCAAAATATTGTTAGGATTTCTGTACTTCAGACAGCATGGTAATTTCATCTGTGAGTTGTTTCACTCACTGTAAGGTACACAGTGTTAACAGGACACACTGAAAGCTAAGTTTCTTTTGGCTGCAATAAAAAAACTGTAGTACAACAAATAACATAAAGCTAATAACATTTTCTGACAGTCTCTACCTATGTAGTCATTTGTTTCAAAGTAAATTTTAGAGATGTGACAGAGTACCTGGTATAGCTGAACTATAGCATTCAATGAAGTGTGAAGTCTCAAAGCAGAATTATACTGCATGCTTTACAGCATGTGAACTTTACTTGAAAAAAAAATCTCATCTGAAAGGTACTTTGTGTATTATGAATAATTCTATTTTACAAAATACAATAGTACTACATAGGCTCTAAAGGAAGAAGAAGAATTTAAGTGTGTAAGGCAAAAACAAGTGTCTGTGCCCACCAGTAAAGGTGTTCCCTGTATTGGAGTGGGAGTATTTTCAGAACTGCTGGTGTATTCCAGAGGCAGTAATGATTCTCAGAATGGTTCATGGTTATTAGTAAGAAACCGTGATTATCCTTTAATGTAACTTAATATCGTCTAAAGAAAATCTCTTCCCCAGAACATTTCAACTGTTTGCTCTTGCTGGAAAATCTAAAAGTGCTTTCACAAAGAATGTCTATCTTGATCTAAAATACTTTGCATTTTGCCAACTCTGTGTTTGGAAATCATGTTTCAAATTTTTAAAAAATGGATGGCTTGAACATCAGCTCTTACAAAATAACTTATTTGAAGCTCTCTTAATTTCTCTCTCTGAAGTTTGAGATTTGAGATTAATCTCAGGTGACTGTTTTTTAGGGTTCCCTTGGTACTAAGATTATTTAATTTTCTATTTAACAAAAAAGAGAGTAAGAGAAAGAGATTCCTACAAAATTGATGGATGAATAACCTATACTAATCCATCCTTTTTTTTAATTTTAGCAATAACCTAATGCTGTAAGGTTATTGATAAGGCATGTTAGTATACTAGTTGTATCAGAGCAGTAATATAAACTCTGTACTACACACGGTTTGCAAATGGTTCTTATACTCCACTAGATCACCTTTTTAAACAGGTAAGGATAGATTGATTATACTCAGAAAATTTCTTATCATACTGGTAAGAAGCAAAATATATTTTTATCATTCCTGAGTCTAAGTAATTATGTTATTTCAAGAGGCTTTCTATGAATTATAGTTAAGAATGTAAAAATAATTGTTCTATGAGATCAGCTGATGGTTTGCATTAAACATTTCTTCTTGAAAGCAAAAGTTTCCCAAAGTAATGTTTCATATAATAATTGAATGTAGACTAGCAGGAAAGTGCTCCTCAACAGTTAACAGCCATTTTTTTTCATACCCTGGCCCATCCTGACTTGTTTCAGTGACTGTTCTTGTGTAAGGACTTAGGAAAAAAAACCCACTGGAACTCTCAGGAATGGAAAGTAGAAGTTACTAATACCTATCTTTATCAGAATATTTGTTGGTTTAGTATCTTTAATATAATGTAATTTTAAAATGATAATATAGTAAACAAGTAGATTGTAACTGCTAATTTCTAATTGCTATCTGTTTTTTTTATCTAAAAATATAGCATCAGTCTAAAATAAAATTGACTCACCAGTCACTTCCTTCTAATGTGTTAATAGCCTAATTAATTCAGTACCTTGAATTCTGATAGAATAAAAATTAAAAACTTGCTATGTCAGAGAGTGTATATTGCACCCAATATTTTCCTTTTTCTAATTTTTTTTAATATGTTAACCCAAGAAAAGGAGGATTGTCTGTTGGATGATGCACAGAGGTGAGGGTGAGAGTTAGGTCTTATGAATTCAGATGAAATTCACACACAAATAAAATAATGAAAGAGTGAATTTCTTCCTGTGCTTCAGTGTAAACATCCGTAGAATGGATATAACCTGAAAGGGCTTGTAGGCCTCAGTCAACATTTTGTTTGGCAATTAATCAGAACTTTTACAAAGCTCCATAAGTGTGGGTATATTATGTCAGTGAAACATCCATTTCCTAAAGACTTCATATCATGGTTTGCTTTAATACTTTCAATATGTATTCCTGTGGGAACTAATTACTTTTGGAAATCCCATGTTTGAGGAAGATGGACTTATGCAGAATTAGAATAGTCTATGTAAGTCTGCCTATTGTGCATACTTCTACCTGTCTTACTAACAGCAGGTAAGTATCTGGTTTCCAAATAAGACAAAGGAAGTGCTGAAGTTACTCGAGATGCCCATCTTGTAGGCATAGTTGGAGGTAATCTAATACACAGCTGCATCATTAGTATTGAAACACAGCAGACATAGTAATTTTAATTTATTTTGCTTGCATTTAAATTTATTGCTGGCTTGTTAGTTGTTGATTGCCCAAGACAGCAGATAACATCCTGGCTTGTATCAGAAATAGTGTAGCCAGCAAGACTAGGGAAATGATTATTCCCTTGTACTCGACACTGGTAATGCCGCTCCTCAAACACTGTGTTCAGTTTTCCACCCCTCACTACAATAAAGACATTGAGTTGCTTGTGCATGTCCAGAGAAAGGCAATGAAATGGGTGAAGAGTCTGAAAAACAGCTATTATGAGGAGTGACCGAGAGAACTGGATTTGTTTAGTTTGGAGAAAATCAGACTTCAGGGGAGACCTCATTGTTCTCTACCTGTACCTGAAAGGTGGTTGTAGCGAGCTGGGGGTCGATCTCTTCTCTCAAGTGATTGAAAAGGTTTTCAAGTTAGTTACACCAGGAAAGGTTTCTGTTGGATATTAGAAAAAAACCTCTTCACCAAAAGCGTTGTCAAGCACTGGAGCAGGTTGCCCATGGAAGTGGTGGTGTACACTCTGGATATATTCAAAAGACATGTAAATGTGCTGCTTAGAGATACAACTTAGTGGTGGACTTGACAGTGGTTATTGGTTGGACTTCATAATCTTGAAGACCTTTTCCACCATAAGTTATTCTATGGTTCTATGCATTTTCTTAACAAATGAAATACATTATGTAATTGTACAAGCTGGAACTAGAACGCACAGTTCTCAGCTGCTGGTTTTGCAACTGCTAGGCACAGACTCTTGCTTCATCTATAATGTATATAGTAAAATACTACCCACAGAATCAACACAAGCCTCAGTTTAGTGGGATTACATCTCCATAGGATCAAAAGTCCCCAGCGGCCCCAGGTAGATCAGAACTGCACTTCCTGTTCTGTAATTCTGATAAAAGGACCCTGAACTTTGGAGGAGTAGAATTTCAAACATACACTTGAGCTTCTTGTTTTCCATTGAGTTGCTGTAGGCAGCTCCCTGTGGACTTCGTCATCCTTCTGAGGCTCCTGATTCAATTTGTAAAAGAGCTGAGACACCTACATTTCCTCTTTTGGTTCTTCCTCTTACAATAAATCTAGATGTTTTAAAATTTGACTACTACCCTTCCAGTTAGGAGTTATTCCTTTCTTCTTGGTAATTCTATATATTTTCACATAACCAATTTGCATGAATTGAAACTGAGAAGTGGTTTCTTCAGATGGGCTGACACTGCCTGCTTTATTTATGACTAATTTCAGAGTATATATTAAACAATTTTGAGAAAACATATATTTTCTGCATAATTCTCCTTTTATGTATGTTTGAAAACAAATGTACATAAGTTTGAAGGGACATATGGCTGTGATTTGTCACATTTATTGAGGTAATATGATAAAATATCTGCTCGTCTAATAATTCTAAGTGGACTGTATTTGTTTATTGCAGATATTTTAATTTGTGTACTCAATTGTTTTCTGTTCTGAGAAGACTGTTTCTGTGAAAGTCAGTGTGAAGTTGCCAAAATCATAGAAATTAGCTCTGCACTGAGGTTTCTGGTTTTATATCATAGAATCATAGAATCACAGAATCAACCAGGTTGGAAAAGACTTCCAAGATCACCCAGTCCAACCCACCCAGCCCTAGCCAACCAACTAGACCATGGCGCTAAGTGCCTCATTCAGTCTTTTCTTCAACACATCCAGGGATGGCAACTCCACCACCTCCCTGGGCAACCCATTCCAATGGCAAATCACTCTCTCTGTGAAGAACTTCCTCCTAATATCCAGCCTAGACCTTCCCTGGCACAACTTGAGACTGTGTCCCCTCCTTCTGTTGCTGGTTGCCTGGGAGAAGAGACCAACCCCGACCTGGCTACAACATCCTTTCAGATAGTTGTAGACATCAATGAGGTCGCTCCTAAGCCACCTCTTTTCCAGGCTAAACAACCCCAGCTCCCTCAGCCTCTCCTCAGAGGGCTGTGCTCCAGGCCCCTCACCAGCTTTGTCACCCTTCTCTGGACATGTTCCAGTGCTTCAACATCTCTCTTGAATTGAGGGAACTAGAACTGGACACAGTACTCAAAATGTGGCCTGCCCAGTGCTGAGTACAGGGGAAGAATAACCTCCCTTGTCCTGCTGACCACACTGTTGCTGATACAGGCTAGGATGCCATTGGCTCTCCTGGCCACCTGGGCACGATGCTGGCTCATGTTCAACCTACTATCTACCAGTGTCCCCAGATCCCTCTCTGCCTGGCTGCTCTCCAGACACTCTGTCCACAGCCTGTGGTGCTGCTTGGGGTTATCATGGCTGAAGTGTAGAACTCTTCACTTAACCTTGTTAAATCTCATCCCATTGGCCTCTGTCCACTCATCCAGCTTGTCCAGGTCCCTCTGAAGAGCCCTCCTACCCTTCAGCAGATCAACACCTACTCCTAACTTGGCGTCATCTGCAAACTTACTGATGATGGACTCAATCCCCTGGTCCAGATCATCAATAAAGATATTGAACAGGATCGGACCCAGCACTGATCCCTAGGGGACACCACTAGTGACTGGCTGCCAACTGGATGTGGTACCATTCACCACCACTCTCTGGG
>VWZE01013589.1:129899-162373 GCA_013396675.1 Eubucco bourcierii
CCTAAAAACAACAACAACAGCAACAAAAAAAACACAACAAAAACAGGTAATGGGGAAAGAGAAGCTTAGAAGAGAGAGGCTACTTCTTGTCTGGGAGTCAGTTTTCCTTGTGGCATCTCTCTCTAGCCCTCAAGGATAGCATGTAATGCAGTGATACCAGTGGGAGCATAAATATTGCATTGTGATTAAACCACCAAAATACTCAAGTGATTAAAGTGCTTCAGGTCCTCTAGTTACTATTCTGTGATATCATTTCAAGACACTGCTTTTTTCATAGTTTTTTGAAGAACATTCTAGGAAACAAAGTTGATTTTATGAGGCCCATAGATTTGGACTATTGATTCCTTTTCCTGTATTGCACATCCATCATCCTCCTTTTTAGACACACCAACAAAAACATGTATTCTTGTTACAATACCATCTGTCTATCCCAATGCCTGTGCAATTAACACATGAAACTCTCAGCTTGTTTTACAGGAATGTACTCTCTTAACCTTTCTTATTTGAGAATTAGGTGAAGTAGATTAGACATTAATGGTCAAAATATTTGAATACTTGTGTTTATATGTAATCCAGAGCATTGGGTTTGGTGGAGATGGAATTAGTTCTCCCCACATCTGTGTGCTATGTTTTGCAGTGCTGTAGCTGGGTGTTGGCAACACAGTGTTTTGACTACTGCTGAGCCAAGCACCAAGGCTATGTTTTTCCAACATTCTCCTCCCCAACCCAACAGTAAGCTGAGAGGTGGGCAAGATCTTGGGAATGGACACAGCTGGGTCAGCTGACGCAAACTGACCAAAGGGATATTCTGTGCCATGTAACATCAGCTCAGATATAAAAAAGAGAGAAGTGTGGGGATGTTTGTTGATGGTGTCTGTCCTCCAGAGCACCCACTACATGTGTTGAAGCCCTGCTTCCCGGGGGGCTGAACACTGCCTGCTGATGGGAAATAGAGAATAACATCTTTCTTTGTGCTTCCTTCCACATGCAGCCTTTGCATTTGCTTTTCATTCTATTAACCTGCTTCTATCTTGACCCACAGCCCTCTTACTGTATTTTCCATCTCCCCTATCCATCTAAGAGGGGGCTTTGGCCCCAGCCCAGGACAAAACACCACATTCAGAAACTTCTGTTTCAGCTTATGCTATATTTCTGAGAAAAATCAAACAGAAAAAACCAAAATGTTTGGTTTTACATTAAGACTTTCCACTTACATACCACATTAGGTTTCTTCTTTGGAAGTTAAATTAAGCATTCATGAAAGGTTAAGAAATGCCAAAGCTAACATTCCACTCTACTTCTTCTTACTTTATTGTACATATTGGAACAATTTCTTATCTAGGTTTTGCTTACTGTTTATAACATAACACAAATACTTTGTACAATTTTTTCACAACCTCAGATGAATGTGTGGTTTCTTTTTACTGCAGTATGATTTCACTGCTGTGGGAAAGGCCACCTGGGGAGGCAGTGGGAATGTTTAAAATTTATTCTCTCCAGAAAATATGTATGCATTCAAGTAGAGACATTCAAGGAAAAAGAGACCACAATGAGAAGAATATGATATTAAACAAATTTCCTTATTTTAGATTTATGACAGTCTCTTTACTAATTACATCATGATCCTCTATCTCTTTCCCCAATAAATTTAGTCTGGCAAAGATGAAACTTACCAAAACATTTGAAGTTGCAAACGATATGGTTTTGGGGTGGTTTTTTTTACAAAAAGTATAGAGTTTCTATTTGAAAAATAGAACATTGCGAACTCCTTCTTGGGATGAAAACAAAACAAATCATCAGTTGGTACCAGAAACTTTATATCTGCAGGTCCTGCTGCAATTCTTCAAGTTTAATTTTGATGCCTCGTACTCTCATTCTCTACTATAGTCTAAGTTTTCACCCATATTAAATTCCCCATTACAGTCCTCATGCAAGATCTGCACTGACCACTGCTTAGTCATCGGGTGCCTCATGAAAGGTGCAAGGAAAATGATAAGCGTGTGAAGCTGTAGCTTCAAGGAGCCACAGTGGCTGAATTTCTCAATCACTTTTCAAGTAATTATGTTTTAAAGTGGTATTTTTAATTATAAATTATATCTGAGGCTTTATTACTGGTTTGGTGTTTCTCAGTCTTCTGAAGGTGTTGGAAAGAGATCTTATTTGGAAGAAATCTCTGAATGATGTAACTTTCATTTCCCCTGTTTTATATGCCTGCTTGCTTGCTATACATTGTAGTGATTAACATTGCATTTTTAAAAAACATATGAAAATTCACAGGGAATTTGTCAAATCTGTTTCAGGAATTGGGATGAGTCTTGAATGGTGCGTAATTGTTAACTGTATGATTGTGTAATGTACAACTCTTCCCCTTGTATTACGCAGTGCAACAACTGGAATGGTCACTGACAGCTCCAAACAATAAAATCTTATCTATACATGGTTCCTACCGTAGAATAGTAAGAATGCAACCAGGAAATTGTTGTTATTTTACCCTGAAGTATGCAAGAGTTCTTTTTGCCATTGTCTTCTCATTTAGTCTAGTGCACAAGGACTGTTTATCCCAACTGACCTTGAGGTTAGCTTAACAATTACTAAATCTGAAAATTATGAGCATCCTTAATCATATAAAGCGATCTGATTTAATTTCTTCTCATGCACTGTGTCAGATTTTTGTGATGTGTTAGTTCTACACTGAACTGAACTTGAAAATGTTTGTAGTATTTACCAAGACACTTGCCAAGTCGTAAAAATTCTGAGTTCATCTTTATACCTGAAGAAAAAATTATTTCAGTAAAACATGTAGCTTAATATAGCAAAAATTTCTTAAAGTCTACAGAAAAGAAGCTTGAATAAAATCAGACATGATAAAATAAAAGCATACTGAAGGCAGAAATTAGATAAGAAAGTGTATGTTGTTCAGCAGGTGCCATAGCCAGACATTGTAGGATAATAGTATTTTAATGTCATTGAAATTAAGTGTAAGTGTAGTTTTCTGTTGTGTATTACTCCATTTATTTCTATTGTGAGTATATGAAACTACAGGGTAGTACAAACAGTGACAATCAATTTATTCCTTGGTATATTTAAAGTGAACAGAAATTCTAATTGCACACAAATATTGAGAATATTTCTGTAATTAATAGAGTAGAATAAACAGAACACAAATTCTAACAGATAACTGAGGAATAAAACTGAATCCATAAAATGGAAATTTTTGTTCAAAGAATTTTCTCCTTCAGCAAACGTCACCTTTGTGTTTGTCAACTCTTTCTTCTAACGTTTCCCCCCATGCTTCATTCATTTATGTCAGCCCTGCAGAAGACTCCTGCTTTTATTTTTTGAGCTAAGTCTGAGAATAAAAAATTCTTTCATGTTTGTATTTGAATGTTTCTTTTTCAGTGTATATGTGTAAGAAAGAAGTTTCCTTCAGCAAATGCCACCAAAAGAAGTTTAAATTACTTAAATACTTGATGAATTCAAATGAGTGAACCGGAACAAAGAAAGCTTTAGGGTGCTATCACTACCATTACCTCATGTGCTTATGACAGCAATAATAGGGACATTGTTTTTCCCAAAGATCCCTACATTAACATCTGTATTTAGGATAGGACTTTTTTAGACAGCAAGACAAGGTTATTTGATATGCATCATTCGATAAAGAAAAGTGAATTTAAACAATAATTCAGAGAGTCTGCAATGGTATTTCTTCTAATTGTGATTTTCAAATATGAAGAGCTGATTGTTGAAATTTGATAAACCTCTTTTTTTTCCCCTTCTATTTAGACATTTTAGTCTTTTCTGCTTTGCATTCATAAAGCTGTGTTTTTTCAGTCACTTTTGCTCATAGAAAGAGAAATTTAACTTTTGACCTTCAAAAGTTTAGAAGTACATCTTCCCATATGATGCCAAAATGAAATATATTATTCATACACTGTACGATACTATGCAATATTGCCTGCTTGGTTTTTTGTTGCTTAGGTTCTGCACTGAAAACAAGTATTGACCAGTTTATTTTTTTTCCCCAAGTATTTAAGCTCAGACTACAGAGGAGACAATAAGACTATATTCGTACTGCTAAATAACACAAAAAGGAAATACTGATCTCAGCCACTGTATCTCTGATAATCAGTGGCATTTAAGTGTTAGCATCACACCTGGCATGGATTTGGCCTGTGCAAGTGGCACAACCAAGGCACAATTTGTTTATGAAACACACAGATGATGTTCTTCCAGCAGACAGTGTGGACAAAACTTTGGTAACTCGAGTACCTCCTTCTTTTCAATACCATTGCAATGTGTTTTCCACCACCCTCAAGCCCATTCTTATTCCACTTGTAGCCTGCATGCTATGTAAATATCCTCTGCTGGGCTACATTACAGCCAGTTATTATTATCATTATTTCAGCCAGTTTGAATAAAGAGAGCACTGAAACTGTAATGGTATTTTTGTGAGGGTCAGATAAGTGTCACCTGGGGCCCAGAAGATAGTGCCAAGTGCTAGGTAGTGTGCTTTTTCCAACTGGCTTTATTCTTTAGCATTTTTTTTTCTTCAGTATTTCTTCAGTAACTAAAACGTTATTCCAGCTACATCCAGGACAGGGTTTTTTTTATGGTGGGTTTTTGTTTTGTTTGTTTGTTTATTAGGAAGTGGATTAGAGATGCCTTCATGCTTTGTGAGTATTAATGTACTGCTTTGCGAATAATTCCATCCTTTTTCTGTGAATTTAGTGTCCCACGTAGCACATCTTTGAATTGTCTCTTTCCTACAAATGAAACAGCTGAGCATCCACCTTCTACCAAAACCTAGGGTATGTCTGGATCGAGTGGAAATGTAGGCGAAAGTTGGCATGTAAAGTTACTCTCTTATTTCTGCCACTTTTATATAGGTAAAGAGTGCTGGCACTCAGAGAGGTTCTCCAGGGGTAGCAGGCAATTTATTTTGCTGTGCAACACACTTCCAAAAGAAATCAAGACTCCCTATCAGTCTGAGTTGCTAAATAGGTAATGTTACTCAAAGATCATCCTATCCTTAAAATGTCTGCATACTCTGGCAATTATAGTTTTTTTCGTTAAATGGCTGGAATATATGCAGACTCTTCATTGATTTATTCTGTTTATGCATTCCCATTAATTAGGTACAGAAGTTCAGACTTAGGAAAGAAGACCTATGATGATCCATGTTCATCTGTAGCACAATAACTAGTACTAAATATAATTTAGTCTTTAGAGACATCTCAATTTTATTTCAAGACCTTGCTCAGTATGGAGTTTATTTTAATTCAGAAATTATTGTGAGTTGGAAGGAAAATGTTTTTGATGGAACTTTTATATCAGGCAAATAATGACATTGAAGTTGCAGTGCAGGAAATGAAAAACTGTTTTCAGTAGTGAAGTCTTCTATTTTGAAGCAACAGTCCCATTCGTGTCCATCTGTTTTCAGATTTTTCAGATATCTTTAAGATTTTTTTTTTTCTAATAAGTTACTCTACTCTCAAGAAAGGAATTATTTCAATGAAAAATGAAATGTCATCTATTCTTTGGTAGATCTACAGTGGATCTAATTTGTGTCTAGAGGCATAACTAGGAAAACAGTTTTTTATGCCAGAATTCTATGTATGACTTGGAAGTCCATAAATGTAGTTTAAATTAGAGGTTTTGTACACTGCCAATTTATTTTCATAAATGTTCATGCTCTTTCACTCCTGAGGACTTGCAGCTATATCCTGAAGTTGTAGTTAAGTGCAGTTATTCCCTTTTTCTTTCTAAGAAGAAAACATAAAATCCAGTTGTTTGGTGTTAGGTACAAGAACACATTTTAAAAAGTTGGTTTATAAGCCTTCATTAAATCTCAAAAAAATTACTCTTTTTGCCATTTCTATATGCTTTATTGTTTTGTAAATATAATGGAATTTGCAGGAAAAATTTAGCTGAAGGACCTCTTTGGTTCAGTTTAAATAGCAGCTTTGTTCCAGAGCAGAATAATACATTAAGTTCAGGGGACTTTTTTTGTTTTTTTCTTCCTTTTAAATTCAGCACTGTTCGAGTCATTGTTTAAAATCTAGTGCTACTTGCAATGTCATCTGGGAAAGAATGTGACAAACAATTCCCTGCTGTTGTGTAATAAACTTAGTTTCTGTTTATACTTCTTGATTTTGCTTTATATATTTGCCAACATTTATGTAGCAAATAAGAATAAACACAGTACATTGCTATTTCTGCTGTGCAGCAATGTATGTTTAAGAGTCTGTAATTTGTGTGCTTTCATTTATTTATCTATTTACAGAAAAATCTAAACGCATGTAAGTATATCCTACAAAGATTATTTACATTTCTGTATTCCTTAGCTATTGGTAATTTTTGTTTCTCCAACACTTTTAATTGTGGTGTGTGAAATGTAAGAATCTGCTGCAGCACCGCAGCACTCAAACATGAATTCTAATGACGCGTTAACCTTAAATAAAGAATTTATTTTCATTTTTTTTAACATTTATTTGACATTTTAAGCATTTATTTTAATGGCAAACAGTTTCCACCACATTACATGTCTGTACTTTATTTTGTAGATGATGAACAGCAAGGATTAAAATTAAACTGGCGATATGATTTTACACGATTAATTGCAGATGACGATTGGAGCCCTGATAAAGTAATTACCAGAGGAGCTCCTCAATGTGCTATTTTGCTGTGCAGAGTCTAATAAATAAGGAGAGGAATGGTGATGTCAGATATTGCAGTAACTGAGGTTATGTTTTTCTCTTGGTTTTTTAATGCATTGTTTAATAGATTGTATTGCTCCCTGCCTCATATTTCTCTCAGTTACTCATGATCACAGTGTTTAGGCTGTTGTTGACTGACAGCAGGAAAAGATCTGAAACCATTTCTGTGGACATCATGAGTATGCATGCATTCGTCTGCATACATACAGTCACACACATATGCTAATGCACGTGCATGGTTGTTCCCCTACCCTTTTGGAAAAAAATTCTTGCTTTTAGATGTCAAAAGCATTGTAAAACTTGAATATTTGGAATCCGTCTCATATTTCCTTTGAAAAGAGTTGGGATGCCAGCCAAGGGTTAGAGAAGGTGCTACTACAGTGTTATTTCTGTTTCCTACAAGTTTTGGGGCCTGATAGGATCAAAATCACTTGGACAAACCCAACATCTGTAATTCCTTCTCCTGCAGTAAGCAAAAGTAAAAAAATAGAATAAATGTCTGTATGATAACATAGCTATTATATGTGACTACCTTATGGATCATCAACAGCAGTGTAGTACATGTTGTACATCTTAAAAAAACAGATCTGTACGTCATCAAGGTGACTGTTTCTTCCAAGTGCTGGTTTTTATTATATACTGCATATTTGAAAGGAAGAATGATACCTTTCAGGTACAATGTCCTCTGTATGTCCAGATGTTACATAATGTTTATGTGTTCTTGTATCTCTTACAGTCTTGTAGTGTTTTCTTACGTAATGTGTTTTATATTTATCGGTCATTTTGAATTTTAGCAGAGAACTTGTAAGATATCCTACTGCAAAGAATACGAAAACTTTTATACGTGAAGAGAAACTGCCACAGAATCTAATTGCTCTGTCTTACAGTGTCTTTCAGGCAGCCAAAACCATTATTAACTGACCTTGGTAGCTTCATTAAAAAGAGACAGAACAACTTCCATGTGTGTGTCAGTACAGATGGTGATAGCCCCAGAACTGTTGCTTCAAGCCAGAGATCACAAGCTATTAAAAAAAGGGCATATTCCTCAATATTCTTTCTACTGATCATGGTCCATTAACAGTACGAAGTTCCAGTGGGAAAGGGGGCCAGTCAAGAACTCTGCTTGGCTGCTTTAGGGCACAGCATGTGTTATGCAGTTTACTGCACTAATTATATACTCTTGATGAGCTCATTAGAGGACAATAAAGGAAAATTAAAACAGTTTGCAATATGTGTGGTCAAATTAGCCACACAGTGGAATTATGGTTTGTATTTAAATGTTGTTTAGAAAGTGTCCATTAAAAAAAATGTAGACTCATGTATGTACACTGTAGTGATGCCTAAACTCATTTTCTTTAGTGTGTTTTAATGTGTTTCTTTTTCAAACTGGGAATTGGACCCTGCTTCTGTCTGATTAAAATGCACAGGATAGATTCAAATGAGACAGCCAGCAGGATATCTATAGCCACATACTTCATGGAAGTACACTTCACAGAAGTTGTTAATTATGCTGATCCAAGTTGGTGATCCATTTATAACATTTTTGGTTTTAACCACATGTGAGGTCGAAATCTTCTCTTTATCTCCATTTAAGAAAGAGGCTGTTCTTAAACTGGTAGACTCCACTTAAGACTTGGTTTAAACCCATCCATTTAAGTGTCTATTTAAGACTTATATGCATTTCAGTGAAAATTAAACTGCATGTAAGTGATGTTAGGGACCTACTTCAGCTAATTCATGGTATTTTGAAGAAAAAATATTTGAAAGATTTCTTTATTAAATACTGTTAGACATGTAATTTCATATACAAAAACTTGTATGGAGAGAAGCTGAGTAGTACTTAAGTTTGTAGATTTTCCTGACCTTGCAATTGCAAAGCTTTTTTCTTTTCTGTAGGTGTCTAAAAGTCACTGCAATTTTTGAATAGGGAAAGTACAGTAGAGGTTTATAGCTGCAGCCAAATTACATAAGATTATCAATATAGGCTGGGGGATGAAAGAATTCAAAGCAACGCATGCAGAAAAAGACTTGGAGGGGTATTGGTTAATTAATGCTGGACATGAGCCAGCAATATTTGTTTACAACCGTATCCTGGGCTGAATCAAAAGAAGCATGGCCAGTAGGCCAAGGGAGCTGATTCTCCCACTCTACTCCAGTGAGACCCCACCTGGAGCACTGAGTCCAGCTCTGGAGTCCTCAGCACAAGACAGACATGGACCTGTTGGAACAGGCCCAGAGGAAGGCTACAAAAGTGGTCAGAGGCATGGAACATCTCTTCTATAACAATGGGCTGAGAGAGATGGAATTCTTCAGCCTGGAGAAGTGAAGTGGAGGCTCTGGGGAGAACTTACTGCAGCCTTTCAATGCTTCAAGTGGACTTATAGGAAAGATGGCAACAAACATTTCAGCAGAGCCCTGCGGCAGGACAGGGGGTAATGGTTTTAAACTGAAACTTTACCTATCAAACTAGATAAAGAGGGTGGTGAAACATTGGAGCAGGTAGCCCAGGTGGTACCTGCCTCATCCCTGGAAATATTCCAGTTCAGGTTGGAAAGAGCTCTAAGAACATGATCCTAGTTGTGCTTGCTCATTGCAGGGCATATGAACTAGATGACTTTTAAAGGTCCCTTCCAAATTATTCTATGATTGTGTGATTCTGAGATTCTATGATGCTACAGAATTAAAACGAGGGACCTTCCCCCTATCTGCTTATAGCATGTGTCATTGTTCCTTGCTCCAAGTCTGTCAAATAGCTCAGAGTATAAAAGTCTTTAAGTTAACTCAGTTAATTCTAATAAAACCTGGTTGCTAAGTGCCTGTGCAATTGTACTGGTAGGCTTGAGGAGGGAAATTACTTTCTGTGAGAGTTGGATAACTGAGGGCTGGCAGCCTATCTACCAGGCTCAGCCTAATCTAAATGGAGCATACTGTTAATGCATTAATTGCTCAAGATTATACACTCAGCACCAAAGTAGATTAATTGGTGCTTTGACCAACCAAATTAATTTAATGTATCAGTTTTCAGAAAAATGCATTTAAAATTTCAGGTCAATTGCAAGTTGAAATTTCTAAATGAGCCCTGATGTACCCTGGCCAATGATTTTGTTTATTCCAGCTTTTCCACAACCAAAGTGGTGTTTTCCCTCTCTTCTGTTTTGTATACTGTAATGAGATTCTTCTAGCATTGAGGTGGAAACATCACATATCCACAAAATCAATGCCAAGTTTTGAGTTTGGTGTCTTTATTAAGATGCTTATAGAAAAGAACAATTTTAAGTTTTCAAGTAAACTATCTCAATTTTTTTAGGACTCAAATTTGACCAGCTTCCATGTTAGAAGAGCTGATTGCTTCAGTTCATAATGAAGAAGTAGTATTTATCATTTGAACATTGCTCAATTATAAAATAAAAATCTTGGGTTATTCTTTGAAGATTATAGTGTATTTTCAGAACTTAAATGTATATTGAGAAATACATGTTAAAAGAAGTAAAATAGATTTTTTTATTGTCATGAACACAGAAGTATGCCAGAGGGAGAACACTGAATTGCATGTGGGATAGAAGTTTGTTGAATGCTTTAACCAGATGTTGGTTTTGGTTTTAAAGTTTTCTTGGTGGTAGTGGTGGTGGAGGTTTTGTCCCCCAAATTAAGACTGATTAAAACTAATTGGGGTTTTTTGTTATTCTTACTCTTCATACCCAAAACTTCTCCAAAGCAAATGTAATCAGACAGAAAATCAAATGAAAAAATTTTCAGAAGTGAAACAGTGGGGCACATAGCCACATCTGGATGACTGTAATAGGAATTGGAGCCCCTAGTTTGTACAAACCAGGAAAAAGAAGTCCATCAGACTTAAGGTTCAGACAAGTAGATGAATGAACTTTTGCCGTTCTGTTAAGATGCAAAGGATCTCTTTCTGATCAATACTGTATAAGAGTAACTCCGTTTACACAAATAGAAAGGGACGTAATCAGATTGTATATTGTCAGAACCATCACCATTTTATTAGAAATTTTTATATACGATATACAGATATACATCAGAACTCTTTTTTCCTCTGCTTTTTTATACAACTCGTTTTCCTTTGGGATAACTGGACTGTTTCTTCTTTAATTTCTGAAGTTCTTCTAACCTTTACTGAATCTTAAAGGATTCTGCAAACCAGAAAACTAACTGCACAAGTACCTGAGAGCCTACATCAGTAAGAGTGCAATATATTCTTTCAAACGCACCTCTCTGTTACCCACAGGCTAGTTTATCGCCCCTTTGCCATTCCTGTGCTTGGTTCTTGCTCTGGGTGGCACTGCAGACCAGAGAATTCTTTCCCAAGATGGCTGGTTGTAAACTTTGTGGACTTCCCTTAGAGGTTCAGTTGGGACCCAATAGAGAGAGAAGGAATAGAGCTACTTCAGACATCAATTATCAGAGAAAATGGCCACCTTATACTGCATAAGTGTTTAGTATTTACTCTTACTAGATTTCTTTTTTCTGTGTTCTCATATCTTTGCCACTCGTCTCTTACAGCTTTAACATTTTCTTCAAGTTAGATCATCGTATCCTTCCAAACTCAAACTCAGCAGCTGGAGAACAGTCTGACCCAGTTCTCAATAAAGAAGAATTCCTATTGACTTAAACTCTAATGAGAATTGGATCAGCCCATAAATGACCAATTCGTATTGTCTTTTAATTAACTACAATGGTCAAGTTAATCACCACAACAGAATCACAGGCCTATGCACACTATTAGTGGTTCAGCTCTTCCTAACTGAAGGTCTGCATGTGCTATTAGAGGATATAATTCATTTTATCAGAGTATAATCTGAACTGTTCTCCAAATCAATAATCATCTGAAAAGAAAGAAGAGGTTTTTTGCCAGACTGCAGAGAACCATAGGTTGAATATTGAAATGATTGACTCTGCACTTCCAAGACAAAGTAGTTAAAGTGCATGCAGTTTGCTCTCTGCTTGGACAAAACGTCAGAGACTGGAGTTGTATTAATCCAAATTAAAATTGAAGATTCCATAAACTTGAATAAGAAATAAATCTCTATTTGATACTATAGCCAAAGCCTTTCCAATTGTGCTGGAGCATGAAGATGTTGGTATGAAGATGTCTATCCAACTGCTACGTTTTACTGTCCAGTTTTTATATTCTAAGAACTACGCCATATATCTAAAGCTTTGCAAATCTTTAGGCATTCAAAGTATGCTAGAGTTAAAAATTACCTTACTGTGGAACAGATGCTGTTGGGGGGGTTTTCTGAGCTATTAAATTTAACTAGTTTCTAATTATTTTTATAACTAGAATAACATCAGTAATACTAATTCTTTTTTTAAAAAAAATTGTAAGCATTAATTGCTGTTGTTATTTTTAGTCTTGCCTCCTGAATTGCATTCAGAGTTTAAATTTTAGCAAATATCTAAAGTGAAATAATCAGGACCTCAGAAAATAAACTGTGAGCCTTATTTCTCCAGGAGTTGCTCTGACAACCAATTTCCACTATCAGTTACTGAAAATTAGGCTGTGACACCTAATTTTTGATCCCCCAAATCTATCAACTTTGGTCAGAAAGTCAAATTTCTGTGAAATTCTGTAATCCAAATTTAACTTCATGGCATCTACAAGTTCTATTTTCTCATAAGACAAAAAAGACAACAAATACTAGAACTGAGAAGATCCTCTGTGTGTGTGTGTGTGCATATGTGTGCGCGTGTTCTAAGGCTATTTGTCACTTTAAGCAGCTGAACTTGAGATTACTGAATTAAAACATTTTCAGTCAGATTTGTTGGGAAGCCCTAGTAAAGGTACCTCTACCTTTATTTTAGAATCTGTGGTAAAGGACATATGGAAACAAGAGGTAGAAATCTATTCATGGATGACTCAAGTTCTAGCAAGACTCCATCTCATTCTCTTTTGGTGTCTTGACCTATTTTGAGAGGTGTATTCTGAAGCAAGGATAATTTTATTGCAATGTCAGTTGCACACTTCAAAGATTTTTCATAAGAACCTATGCTTCGGGTAACCAAAATAATTTAAATCTGTATAGGAACATTTATTTTACTTTCTCATGTGTAGTATAGATTTCAAAAGCACACTCTATTGCCTTCCTTTGCTTGCTCAGTGGAAGGGGTACCCACAAAAATTCTAAGTAGAAAACTTGTATTTCTCTTATAGCAGTCTGACATGTATACATGTATACATGTTACACCATATTGTATAATTGTCATTAGTTTTTTATTAATCATCTAACATTAGATGGTGTCAGTTAAGCTGTGTGGAACAGTTGACTTGCTAGAGGGCAAGGATGCCATCCAGAGGGACCTGGACAGGCTGGAGAGGTGGGCCCAGGCCAACCTCATGAAATTCAACAAGGCCAAGTGTAAGGTCCTGCACCTGGGTAGGCACAATCCCAAGCACAAATACAGGCTGGGTGATGAATGGCTGGAGAGCAGCCCTGAGGAAAAGGACCTTGGAGTCTGGGTTGATGAAAAGCTCAACATGAGCCTGCAGTGTGCACATGCAGCCCAGACAGCAACCAAGTCCTGGGCTGCATCAAGAGCAGCGTGGCCAGCAGGGGATTCTCCCCCTTTACTCTGGTCTTGCAAGACCCCACCTGGAGTATGTGTGCACCTCTGGTGCCGCCAGTATGAGAAGGACATTGAACTGTTGGCACAAGTCCAGAGGAGGGCCACAAAGATGATCAGAGGGCTGCAGCAGCTCTCCTATGAGGACAACCTGCAAGAGCCTGGGCTTTTCAGCCTGGAGAAGAGAAGGCTTCCAGGAGACCTTATAGTAGCCTTCCAGTATCTGAAGGGGGCCTACAGGAAGGCTGGGGAGGGATTATTTACAAGGTCTTGTAATGACAGGACAAGGGGCAATGGGTTTAGAGTGGCAGAGGGGAGATTTAGACTGGATGTTAGGAGGAAGTTCTTTCCAGTGAGGGTGGTGAGACACTGGAACAGGTTGCCCAGGGAGGTTGTGGCTGCTCCCTCTGTGGAGGGGTTCAAGGCCAGGTTGGATGAGGCCTTGAGTGACCTGTACTAGTGGGAGGTGTCCCTGCCTATGGCAGGGGGTTGGAACTAGATGATCTTTGAGGTCCCCTCCAACCTAAACCATCCTATGATTCTATGATTGTGGGATTATATTGGTGCATGTTAATATTATGGTAGCTTGCACTCCAAACACAGTGATCTAAAGGTAAGCATAAAACTCAGAAAATGTATTAAAACTCCTAAATTGTCTCCAGATAGTTGAGGTCTACTTTTTTACAGTATGTTAGGCCATAATCAAGAATAGTAATGCAATACTAATAGCTTTGTCTTTCACTTCTGAAATATACCATCCACTTATAAACAGGCTATGCAATGATATTAGATATTAAAATGTCCCATGTATTTTGTTTCTTAGAGTAAATAATGCATTTATAGGGCTTGTAAGGAAGTAAAAACCATGAAGAGGTTTGGCTTAAAAAGGGAAGACTTTCATAACTATAAAATAGATGCAATTGGAAAAAATAAAAATTTCTACTGCTATTTTTTATTGGACCTGAATAAGTTTGAGTAATTCTCTTGCTATTACTTGAGGTCAGGCAAGCAGATTTATTATTTTTCTATACTAGTCCCATAGTATATTAATGTATAGCTCAAAAGCTTTGAAAAAAAATGTTAAAATACTTTAAGTAATCATACTTCATCCTTTGATTGAAAATATTTAAGCAGAAAAGATATTACAGAATCTGAGTCATATACTATGCAGAAAATGCGTGCTTGAGTAACTCAAGAAAAACAAAAAAATATTACATTTATTAAAAACCTTAGATTACATTGGCATATATTATTTATAGCAACACTGCTACTCTATCATCTATAGTTAGTACAACACAGCTGAGCGTTTTGTTATTTGTATAAACATGGACAATGAAAAAATTGTTTATTCCCAGAATGGAAGAGAAAAATATTCTAATTACAGTTTACATTGTTTTGCCTGCAGGCTCCCCAAGAGCCAGTCCCCGATGGGAAGCTGCTGCCTCACATTCAGTGATGCATGAACTCAGGCTCTTTGTTCTGTAATAGATAAAAAAAGAAAAAAAAGTATCTGTGCAGTGCTATTTTTTGACTAATGCATGTAAAAGATTATTGTATTTGATTCCTCTGCATCTGCACAGAGCTGACACAGAATGTGTCCTTTTTTCTTTCCACTGCTACATGTAACTATTGTTAGTTCCTCTTATCGTCAAAAGACGTGGTGAAAATAGGGTAGAATCAATCTTTTATTCCTCTGGCAATGAAAGAATGATTTTGTGAATTTATACGCTGATATCTGAATAATTGCTTACTATGTGAACTATTCAGAATATGTAGATGAAGGGAAAAGTAATCTCATAATCACCTGTTCCTTTGGGCAAAATGCATAAGCTAAACCAAGTGCAACAAAATGTTGTATTGTTTACACGTCACACGAATTTGTTTTCCAAAATATATTTGACAAAGTATCAAATTCACTTACAAGTATATAATAGATCCCACTCATACCGAAGCTCTCTTTTATACTGTTCTCTGAATGCTTAAATCATATGGAAAAATGTCAGAAGGCAAAATAAAATGCATTTCTCCCAGCCATATCTTCCCACAGCATGACATGTCGTCTGAAAACAACGCTAAGCATTTTATACCATCTGTGCTCACTGGGGATACATTTACAATGCATGTCGATGTGGAATATTCCTTTTCGAGCTAGCACAGTTGGCTTATAGCAATAAGCACCTAAATAGAGTGATGTGCAAAAACAGACAGCCATTGATACTTGGTTCAATTTCATCCACTCCTTCAGCTTTCTTTTAATTTTGGGAGATGGAGCTTCTTCACAGCTGTTATTAACAGCTTTATACAAATAAAATGTTGTGACAAAGCTTTGTTTCTGTACAGTAGTGAATAGATTTTTTATGAGATGCATTTTAAATACTAAATATTAACAGCACAGAAGTAAAAATGTATTGTTCTTTTAAAAAGATGGCTTGTTAAGCATTTAAAAATAGGTGGTTAACAACTACTATGAAAATACAAGAAAATATTCAGAAAAAAGCCATCACTTGGCAGAGGCTTTACACAGAGCATTTGGGAAATGTAAGAATTCTGAGCTTCTAGACACACATAACTAATTGTCGTATGCCAAATCCGCATGAGTGATCTGTAGAATCAAATAATACACTGTTTCAGCCTGCACATGTTGTGTAAATTGTGTCTTTCAAGTCACTCTCAGACAAGGCTAGTGTGTGTCTGAGACATGTGCACATATTAACAATGAAAGTACAATGATCTTATGTCTGCACTTTTTTTCTAAACTTACAGCTAAGAAATTGTTTCATAACACACACACACAAGGGAAAAAACCAACAAACTGAAGATCAAAAGAATCTTGGTTCTCTGATTTGTGCAAGAGCTTTGACATTTATGGCAAAGGGCCTGCTGAAAGGTAGTTTGAAGCTCCCTCACTGCCAAAGACTTCAGTGTAAGGTAGAGCTGCAGAGGACAGAAGATGAGTCACGAAGAGTCTCAGCATGAGCTGGAGGGAATATCCATTTACAAGAAGGGTATTTTTTTCTCACCTCCTCTGTTTATTGTCCAATGGTATTTATTAATTCATTAGATATTATTTTTTCACTTAATCTTTGCTAAGCATTAGATTTTTAATCTCAGTACTTGGCTTGTGTAAATTATGTTTCACCTTAGAAATATTCAGGAGGCAGAGTCTTGCACACTCAGAGGTATTCAGTCTTCTGAAGGAAAATAAGACCAACAAAACAACAGGATACATTGATATTGTCAATTTACAACTAAAATTTAGTCTTCCCTTATTTTGTTTGGTTAGAATTAAGGTTAGATTCCCTGTCTGGAAATAGTTCAGGGTGCTTAGTAGCTGTTATTTTATCTAAATGATGGAATCTCAGCACATACATACATACTGTGCATATTGTGTATAATCATAGAACCATAAAATGGTAAGGTTGGAAGGGACCTCAAGGATCATCTAGTTCCAACCCCCTACCATAGGCAGGGACACCTCACACTAGTACAGGTTACTCAAGGCCTCATCCAACCTGGCCAGGGAGGGAGCATCCACAACCTCCCTGGGCAACGTGTTCCAGTGCCTCACCAGCCTCACTGTAAAGAACTTCCTCCTAAGTGATCATCTCTTATCAAGAATATTGAGTAGAGTGAGCTGTTTAAATTATTTTAAAAAAAACTTATAATCAAGAGAAATTGTAATAAATCATGCTAGATATTGTTTACAGAGAAATAGCTGATGAAAATGGAGAAAAAAAATCTGATACAGAAACTCCCAAGTTCACTTCAGGCTGTAACATCATCTGGAATTTTAAGAAATCTGTTTTTTCTACATTGATTTGCTAAGTTACATCTGAGTTGAAATTCCAGGGAAAATTTCCCAATCACTGCATTTCATAAAGAATGGTCATTAGAATGACCATTAAATATTTCTTCGTCCCAAGAAACACTCTCGTGCAATCAGTTTTGCTACATAGTTTCTACATAAACAATTCTTATTTCTAGCCAAGTTAACCCTCAGCAATAGCCTTGAAATCCACCTTTTAGACCTTTATAGTTGGGTCATTTCAAGAAGATAAGTTTTGCACTTCTTCTTCATCCCTCTGTGGCCTGCTAGGAGCAAAATTTTTGGCCTACTACATTCCAAGTAATGACTTTGCTATGCTATGGTGCTCCTGTGCTTGCAGGTTATTCAGTGTAATAGAACATATTCCACAGATATTTAATCTTAAAATATGCAGTACTGATTGTGATAAAGACAAGAGGGAGATAAAATCAGAGGCAACAAGATAAACTGGTAGATCTGAATCAGCGGTTTCCTTTGAACAAGGACACAAATAAGCTTTGTAAATGTGGTAAAAATTCATAACATGCATCCAAGGAAAAGAAATATTGGCCAAAGTGTATTTTGGTCTGAAATTACATCCTACAACTACCTTATGCTACGTTATTTAGCAATTGTAATAATGGCCTCTGAAGGCCAAGCATGCTTTGTTTATGCTAGACAAAATAAATCTAACTTGTGAAAAAATGATGATTGTTAACAAATTAGATAATTTAAAATAATGCAGGTGAGGTACAAAAAAGAGTACATCTTTAGTTAAAGTAGTTTCTAGTTGTAAAAGACTGTAATTGCTTCAGTCTCTAGGTAAATATAAACAGCTAGTGGATAACAGGTTGGTTTTGCTCTTAGCTCTGTAACAGCATAGAGAAAATATTTACAAATATATAAATAATATACAATAAGAGCAAGAAACACTGAAATACACTTAATCAGAAGCATTTATGCCTTCTCTCTTTTTTTCTCTGTAATGCTGGTTATTCTCAGGAAAATATTTTTTCAGCCTTATAGAGTAAGTCCTGTATTCTTTAGTAACATCTGTCTTTCTCCCACGGTTAATGTTTTTTAGATTGAAGGAGGCATTTACACTTCTGAGTCACCAGTCTGAATGACAGTTTGCTCATGCCTGAAGATATTGAGTCCAATGGTTTTGTGCATATTAGTCATCTCATTTGCAATATTCTGAACAAGTCCTCTTCAGGTTTACCTTTTGCAGATATGTGTGGTAGACTTTAAGAAACTATGTAACAAAAGCATACATGGGATGCCATAGTAACCTATACTTCACAGCATATGAAAAAGATTTTTAAAATCTTACGTCCTTTTGCAGTTTCTTGAGAGCAGTCCCTTTTATTTCCTTGAAAAATCAGCTTGTGTGGTTTCAGTTTAAATTATGTATGCTTATTTACTTTTCTTCTAAACACCCAATAAAAATTTCTGAGTATTGAAATTGGCAGAGGTTTTGCTCTCACCTTCAGTGACAGACATTCTTCTCTCTTCATGTTTCTGTGCCAAATCTTGTTTGTGATGTGGATGGTTGACTTTTACTGTTGTTAAGATCTGGCCTTCTGCAATTGTTTTATTACATTTTTTTTTCCTTTATTATTGAAACCACAGAAATATTTAATGTTTTCCTGTGAAATAAACACATGTGGGTAGAAAATGAATTTATTGTCTTCTCCTGTAAGGAATTTTCTAACACTTAGTAACACGACATGCAACTAAAGAGTATATATGTATGTGAAATGATGGCATGCTATAGAAGTTGATAAATATATTTTGCAGATTACTTAGTTTGGATTTTGCAAACTTTAGTTCAGTGGCAAAAGAAGTTAAAAACAGAAGAATTAGGCAACAAAATTCTGCTAGTATTCTGAGGGGAAGAAAAACCACACAAAAAAAGCCTCCAACAAAACAAATAAACAAACAAAACCAACAACAAAATGAGATGTTTTGATTTGGCTTCCAGACCTGATAAACCTGTTCTACCTGTTGAATTACAGGTTTAAAAACTTACTGCTACCTGATACACCTTCAGGGCTCCCTGGCCACTAGAGAAAATTCACCAAAATCTTGCACTGAAAAGAATGCTACAATGTCAAATTAAAAAATCCATCCATCAAAGAGCACTGCATGTCACAACATGTTCTCTTAATTTGCATTCCATACGGTTTACAGATGAATCACTCAGAATAGAAGTGTAGGGAAGCACATGCTGTTCATTGCTGATTTAGATATGAAATGTTTCAAATATGCAGTTTTAAATCAGCACCAAATAGACAATAATGTCTTCAGTTAAATTAGAATATAACAAATCCTAGCTTCATTTTTTTATAATGCTACTTTTGCTCTGTTAGAACATAATGAAAGAAGTTAGACTTTAGCAGACATTTGACTGTGAAAAGTTTGCTATAATGTTTTATTATACTCTTACTGAACTTCAGCAACTAGAAAGTACCATCTTTTCTCCATCCTCTGAAACTGAATGTAAACATTAAGCAAAACACAAAATCAATGACCAAATTTCTTTTATGACTGCTTCCACTACAAAACTTGCACTAGTACATAGTTAAAGTCTCTGATGACAAATTCTAAACACAAACATTAAAAGCATCATGATCTATGACTTGTTCACCAATTTCAGTTGATAACTCTCAACACATTTGCATATTTAAGTTCAAGTAAACACTCCTAATTTACAGAGCACTCTTTCTTGTGATTGCCTCTATATGCATCCATGGGTGTTTTTTATTATACATGCGTGCGTATGTATCTCTCTACATATAGATATCTCCTATCATATAGCACCAGGGCATAGAGCATCAGGGATCAGACTGAGGGCAAGTGAATTGTCTAACATAGTAATGGGGGCTGAAATACACGGCAGTAGTGAGAGTAAAGATATAGCATGGATTTGACTGTAAATAATAGATATTTCTGTAATTCACTAGTTTCAAGAGAAGTAGAAAACCTATGGATGAAAGGTATAGAAATACTTGACGTTAAACGTAGCATGTATGGGAGATTTTAGTCAATATTTGCTTATATTCTAAGTAAAGCATTTATGAAGTTTTAAGTTCTTCAAAGTAGAGAAATTCAAAGTATTTTGCCACTGTTTTGATCTATATTATTTTAATCAGTGATTAAATAAAAATCTCCTAACTTGAAATGTTTTATTCCAATCATGGAAAGCATTCAGTAATATTCCATTTAATAGTAATTGATTTGAATTAGGAAATAATCTATTTAGTAATTATCTATTAAACAACAATATTAATTGCAAACACATTTTCAGTGCACCTGTAACTATGGATTTGCAACTATCATATACAAAATACTAATTATTCTAATTCTGTGAGAAGGTTGTCTTCAGAAGTAAAAAAATGAATAAACAGAAAAGGTAAACAATTACAATTAATTAAAGACTAAACCGATGTTAAATATAGACAGTATTTCTTTTGTAAGCAGGCCATTTAAAGATGCCTGTCAACATAATGGGCTTGAATCTTACAATTTATTTGTTTTGGCAATGTAAGACACTTCGGTTAGAAGTGTAATATATGGAATTAATCACATATACTAGGTGTATTAAGGACTGGCTTGCAAGCAGATGTCAAAATTCAGCCACTTGTGGGAAGATACCAATGGCCACAAGCAAAGAGATCTCTCAAAGGTTATTATTTCCTGGCTCATTGTTTGTCAATGTTTTATTGAACACACAGATAATGTTGCAAAAGTTTTGCAGATGAAGTTGTCTGATAAGATATTAAAAGAAGCAAGTCACATAAAAAAAAATCCTTATTCGCCAGAGAGTAGAGAAATAAATTTGATTTAATATATCTAGGTGCAACATAGTAAAGTCAGTAACAAAGTATACACCTTACACTTACATAATAAAGCTTGCTTTGAAAACCATGACATGGGAAAGAACATAAGGTCACTGAAGATCACTGCCTCAACAGGAATTCTCAGTATAGTGCCATGGTTAAATGGGATAATACAATGTTTGTAAGAGAAGGACTATCAAGTAGATTATGTACTATTCATTGTAAACTATTGTGACAGTGTCATATTCAAAGGTGATATCCACATTTCAAGAAGAACATGAAATATTAGAAAGATTTCACAGTCTTGTATGATGAGAAAAGATGCCCAGAAATGTGAAATTTGCATCTTCAGTTTAGTCCTTTGTATACTACAGAAGTTGTTGACAGAGGACATAGATAACTACTCATGGCAGAAATAAAAGGATAGATGATTTTGGTAGCTCTTAATTTTACCAATAGAGGATAATGTAATATCCAAAGATTAAAATTTATTAGCTTCAGACTCAAATTACATCAGGTTCCAGTTTCAAGTGTGGTCACCATGTCTTGGAACAATTTATTTATCACATCCAATAATCTAGAGTGGCCTTTAAGATAGGTCCAGTTAGATTTGTTAAGGAGATACTTTAGCTCAGTTCTTAGAGGAGAAAATTGTCTTGTATGCAAATTAAAATTGTCTTTAGATTCTATGGCTATGTCTGTATTAGCAAATAAAATAGCCCAAGGCTGTTCTCATAAGCGGCTCAGCATTTGTGCCCAGATACCTGCCAACAACTAGACAGTACAGGCAATACTGGAGCAATGCTTGGCCAATACTCTGTCCCTGTTGCGTTAATACAGTTGCAGTCTATATTTTTTTTGCCATGACAAGTGCAAATGTCATGAAAACATCTAAACTAATATCTTCCAGCTTTCTTGAACTACCCCACAAAAAGTGTAATTATTATATATACATTGAGAGTTTGAGTTTGTGAATGGTCTTGGTGCCCAAAATGCTAATAAGTAACAAACTGCAAACTAGTAAACCATTGTAAAGTAATCTTTCTACTTTGCTACAGATTTGGAAGGAGGTTTGAAGCTGCAGAAGAGTTTGTGGGTTTTTAACTTTAAACAAATCTTCTGTATTAAACAGCCAGGCATTGCACATTAACTGTGGATTCAGGAGAAGAATGCACAGGCAAGATTTACTCTGCTCTGATGAGACTTCACCTGGAGTACTACATCCGGGTCTGGAACCCTAAATATAGGAAGGACATTGACCTGATGGAGCAGGTCCAGAGGAGGGCCACAAGAATGATAAGGGGGTTGGAGCACCTCTGCTACAGTCAGGCTGAGAGAGCTGGGGTTGTTCAGCCTGGAGAAGAGGAGGCTCTGCTGAGACCTAGTAGCTACCTTCCAGTACCTGAAGGGAACCTACAAGAAGGATGGAGAGAGACTGTTTACAAATGCCTGCAGTGATGGGACAAGTGGCAATGGCTTCAAACTAGAGAAAAGCAGATTTAGATTGGATGTTAGGAACAGGTTCTTTACTGTGTGGGTGGTGGGATACTGGAACACATCAAGAAGGCCAAGAATATGGAGAAGTTTCATTGGCTGTGGGTGGAAAATCCCATTACTGTATTAGGAACAAAACATTACTGCCCTATAGTATTGCAAGTATCCTGTGCTTCTGAATATGCTCAGTTTCCTGTGAGGCTCTAAAGAAGCTGTACTTATTTACCTCTTGAAGTTCACAGCAGAAATTGTTCAGCTCAAATGCTTAGCCATATGTTTGTTCTGAAGATGCTAATGTTAATAATTGTTCTTCATTGACTTTAGTGTATTTTTCACTGATAGCTACCAGAGCTGTTTTTAATCACATTTTGCTGTGATCTTGTGATGATCCTCTGACATCATTGTGGTATTTCACTGGGTGATCTCCAACTTTTTAAAAAGGAGTACTGACCTACTTAAATATTTGTGTACGGGAAATAGAGCCTCTGAGATAAATATACCCATCTATTGACTGCGCCAAGAATACATCGGTCATTGTGCACTCCAACCACTAAATTACTTTGCTGCTATTACACTTATCACCCTTAATTTGTCCTGAAGTACAGTAACTACAACATAAAGTAATTTTCTTTCATAATATTCTAAAATCATACCTGATGTGCTTTTGCATGGTTCCTGCAATTTATTCCAGAAACATCTTTTCTGTAGTGCCAGAGGTCTGGAAATCTTGCAATTATTTGGAATTACATTATCTAGCAAGATAAATAGGATGGCAATATTTAAGATAGATCATCATATTAATTTTTCTTTTATCTTTTTTAACTGATTTTAGCTAAATATTTTATCTAAAAACTGAATTACACTTGATTTTGGTTTTCTTTGCTTGCACAATTTATACTCCAACAGATAGAATTACAGAATGGTAAGGTTGGAAGGGACCTCAAGGATCATCTAGTTCCAACCCCCTGCCATAGGCAGGGACACCTCCCACTAGTACAGCTCACTCAAGGCCTCAACCAACCTGGCCTTGAACACATCCAGGGAGGGAGCATCCGCAACCTCCCTGGGCAACCTGTTCCAGTGTCTCACCACCCTCACTGGAAAGAACTTCCTCCTAACATCCAGTCTAAATCTCCCCTCTGCCAGTTTAAACCTGTTACCCCTTGTCTTGTCATTGCAAGACCTTGTAAATAATCCTTCCCCAGCCTTCCTGTAGGCCCCCTTCAGATACTGGAAGGCTACTATCAGGTCCCCTCGAAGCCTTCTCTTCTCCAGGCTGAAGAGCCCCAACTCTCTCAGCCTGTCCTCATAGGAGAGCTGCTCCAACCCTCTGATCATCTTTGTGGCCCTCCTCTGGACCCGCTCCAAGAGTAATCATAAATAGAAGTCATGTAGTTTAGAAAGGTGGAATTTGGTTTTTTTATATCAAAATGTATGGATTGAATTGCAACATATTACCACAATTTAATCAAAATACATATTAGCAATTCTATTGATTTCCAATTTTCTGCAATGTGATAGAACTAAAACCAACCAAATGAACTGTCAGACTAATTTTGATGTAGCATATAAGACAATAGATAATTACTTCAATTACTTCGCTTTGCTTAATGTTATATGAATCAATAAATAGACATTTGTTTTATGTGTAAAATGTGGGCTGCCTAGTAGATAACAGGAACAAATAACAAATGAAGACTATTTAGTGACAAAAAGTGACCTAAGAATATAAGTTGATTCATTCGGAAATTTTATGATCTGATTATTCATTGTGCTGTAGTGCCATGTACACCAGAATTTCTTTTCAGTTGGGTTCAGTTCTAAATCAGAGTGTTAGAACCTTGTTCTTTTCTGGGTTTATGTTTCACATAGAATTGAGCACAATATATTAAGATTTTTTGCAAGAAAAATGTTCTTTGTCCTGTATGATACTTCTGTATCAAAAAGCCCTAACAGGACTGAGTTTAGAGGTTAACTCACATTTTAGTGTTTACATCCTCAGTATCTGGCACTATATAAAAAATGTTTGTGGACTAAATTTTAGAAATCACTCAAAATATATTTTCCTTCTAGTGCTAAACACATTAGCAATACGTACAAAAGGTACAACACATAGTCATTCTAAGGTGTTAAGCATCTCTAAGTTGGCATCTTAGTAATTGTACCTTGAAATGCCAAGTACTCACTTCCAGAGACAAATCTTGCCAGCAGAACATTTGAAGTCTGAAAGCAATACTCCTTTTTGTCCTGCAAAGCTGTTACCTGTACATCAAGGAATTCTGTGAATGTCCTGAAGGCAGATAACATGAAAGCTCATTTTCTGTAGGACTGACTAACTCCCAGAGCTCACAGTGACATTTGTGTATATATGACTTCTTAGCATTGCTAGGGTAAGGACAGAAGAAGGAAGGAGCATAATATAGCCAATGGTTCAGTAGACGAAATATTTGGGAAAAAAGGCTGATCTACTTTCTTCAAAGAAATAAATAACCCAAGTGATTTGATGACAGAAGAATGTAGTAGCTACCTTGCTAAAAAAGCACATATCTGCAGAACAGTGACATAAATGTGCAGTGTTAAGATATGTTAGAAAAGCAACTAAAAGTCTTGATCTATATCAAATATTGGAAAACGTCATTCTGTTGTCCTTTAACAGAATGAGAAAAACCTAGAAGAGGCTTTCCTCTGTTTCTTCCACCCTCTAGGTATTCATAGACTCATAGACTCATAGAATGGTAAGGTTGGAAAGGACCTCAAGGATCATCTAGTTTCAACCCCCTGCCACAGGCAGGGACACCTCCCACTAGTACAGGTCACTCAAGGCCTCATCCAACCTGGCCTTGAACACCTCCACAGAGGGAGCAGCCACAACCTCCCTGGGCAACCTGTTCCAGTGTCTCACCACCCTCACTGGAAAGAACTTCCTCCCAACATCCAATTTAAATCTTCCCTCTTACCAGTTTTAAACCCATGATATTACATCGACATGCTTTCAGTGCTATGCTATGCATCAGTAAGAGAACATTAGGCCAGTGGATGCTTTCAGTTAGAGAGGAGCATAGTAGGAAGCTAGAAACAAGCAGCAGGGATTCTTACAGGATTATAGTCCTAGGTTGTCATCAACCAAGTCAACTTGTCATCAGATATTCTTCCAGTCTTTTGTCCCTCCATTTCTTTCCCTTCCCGCCTTCCATCAGTCTGCTTTTACAACTGAAAAGCATAGTATGTCTATACCTAATCCTTAACTTGATACATTGCTGAAACTGTTTCATCATGTAAGAATAGTTTACTTAAGCACAGTAGCAGTATAGTCAGACAGGACCACACCTATCTCTGGACTTGATCTTACCAGAACACCAATGCATTCACAAAACTTCTGATTTTGAAGATTTTCTTTCTAACAGGGACTCTAGTCGTCCCATATTTCTTTCAAGGGCAGTTTGATTCAAAATCTGAAGCTTTTATTCCCAATAAAGGAAAATGCAAGTAGGCTTTCTACTTCAAAGCTAGAAGTTTAGGTGCAGTGAACTGTTTTTGTAAAAAGTATTAAAATCATTTACAAGCAGAAAACTGCAGAAAGTTTCGATATTTTCTGGTAAATTATAATTTCTAAAAGTCAAGCTCTCAAGAATTTTCCCCTGAATTTAAGACCCTACATCAATCTTCCCCATGTGACATTTCCTTTCTTTACACAATCAATCGAGTGTAGGTTAACCTGGTTGTCTGATGAAGCTACTCTCATTCTTCATTCATGTACTACTGTTTCCCATGACAAACTTCGCTGTGGAATGCTCCCTTTTATGCTGGTGCAAAGTAGCTTGATTCTCTTGACATTTTACAACATTCTGCAAAAATGTCTTTTGGGATAAGTCTGTGCACAAACAAGATTAATTTATATTGCAAATATGTTGTAGCAGTAAAGACATAATACTACCTACCGTCTCAAAAGTAAGTGGCAGTTCGAGGTGTAGAAAAATTGGTGTTTTCCTCATGTAGTTCAATTTCTCTAGGATACCGAAACACTGACAGTTTAAACATAAATCAAATACAACTTGGTAGTTTTGGTAGGTATACCCTTTGCTTAGAATCTCTTACATCTAGAACAAATATATTTTAAAGGAAGAATAAGATGAAAAGATAGTAGTTAAAAAAATTTGCAGCCATGAAAACCCATAAATTATTTGCAGTCTTCTGAAGTTTCTCTGTCATTTGAAGGCTATAATTACTATCTGAAAATTCGTAAAATGTTGCTCTCGCTTTCTGTCAGCAGGTGATCACCTGTGTTTTAAAGGCACTTTTCTTGGTTTGTTGAGAAGAAGAAATGAAAATCTCATAATACGTGTTTGGTGACTTATTGCTTTTCAGATCTTATCACTTTCATATGAAAATACATTTTTAAATAGTTTACATTTGAGTTAGAAAACAACTTTTCATTTCCTTCCCTTTGAAATTAAATTGTCTGATCGTTGCATTTGCATTTCACATAGTAAATGCATCAAAACCACTAGCAAATATTTCTTTACTGTATGACCTGCTCTTTCAACAAAAATGAAATAATGTTTCATCTGAATTTCTGAATTTTCCAAGTTCTGTTACCATGTAAATTGTTTATTAAAATTTTACCTTGAATTTAAATTCGTCTCTTAACAAATCTTAATCATCGAAACCGAGTTAGCTGTGAGAAAACAGATTCTTTGAAAAGACTTCTAGAAAGATATAGTGTCCTATACAATCATTTTTCTGTGGTATGTTAAGAAATGTCAAAATCAAAAATGCTTCTTTTGGTCATATTTTAATTTGGAAGATTTACTTGTTCCTACCTGAACATTTGTTTTCCCCTCAGAATCTGTCTGTAAGCTGCATAGAAGTTGTCAGAGTATACAGAGACATTCAGGTCTAAGATGTGTTTTGTAGAATAGGACAAATATTTGCGATGATGAAACTTACACTAAGGAAATCCTGCTGCTGCCAAACTAGTATTTCATCATCTTTAAAAACAGTCTTTGGATGAATTTTATCTGTGCTTTCTACCAGAAGTTTCAGGTTTTCAGAAAGGAAGAAAACATAATACATGTTTATGAATTAACTTGATAGCCATGTTATATTTAGGATGATGTCAGTGAGTGGAGGGGAGAATTTCAGGACTGGATTAGAATTGCTGCGCAGTTTTTCGTCATAGGCAACGAAGAAATTGTTACTTTATTTCGTGCTGTCTAATTGCCTATTGGCATTGGTGGCAGAGGTCAGAAGCTTGCTGCTTTGGTCAGAGAGCGCAGCAATTGTAGCTGTCTGAAAAAAAAACCTCTCTGTGTGTTAGAACATGTAAAAATACTGGGGTACTGTTAGTCAGACCAGGTGCAAGGACAGAAAAAAAATCCATGCTCCACCAGAAAAAGGAAGAGGACAGATAGAAGAGAAAAAGCACATAAAAAGAACAAAAACATTCCTTCTGCTAAATACTGAACTACAGTCACTGGAAAGAATACAAGAGGTTATTCCAGCTCCTTTGTTGACTAAATTGTATGCTCTTCCTACAGAGAGTTCCTAAAAAAGAACTGTTCTTTGTTTTCCTACGTACAGACACAGTATCTGTTGTTTATGGCTGTAATCATAGCATGCATAGTTTAAAATGTGGGACTATGAGATAGGCTCTGTTTCTCTTTCTAGTTTGACAGATACTAAAAAACATGTTCCTTATTTATTGCAGCTTCTTTGTGATTTATTAACAAAATTTCTATCTTTAAACTAATTTTTTTGTACATTGCTTCTACTACCTCAATCTATTTCAAAAACATCAGACTATATTTTTTCCTGTCTTAAATTTAGGTACCTTTTTATTTTTTTCAGTAGGAAAAAAAATTCTCACAGAATTTGAGGAAGAGAGTATCTCTAAGTTCTTAGAGTTTGTCTTGTTGAAACACTTTGTCCAGCTTTGGACATGTACAGGCATCTCTGGCTTTTTAAAGCTCATGGCTGCTACAAGATTAGCTGTTGTGGAGAGGATCCCAAACTCTGCTAGCTGCTGGAGTCTCAATTTACTGATTCTGATGGACTACCCATTGCCTGCTATCTCAAGCACACGTACAGAAAACCAAGATATAAATGCAAAGCTAGTTATCAGAGAACCACACAATTTCAGGCTTGGAAGGGACCTCAGGGATCATCTAGTTTAACCCCTCATCTAGTTTCAACCCCTGTGTCATGGACATTGAAATATTCCACTGGATCAGGTTACCCAGAGCCACATCCAGCCTGCCCTTAAAGACGTCCAGGGATGGGGCTTCCACCATGTCCCTGGGCAACCTGTTTCAGGGTCTCACCACCCTCATGATGAAGAACTTCTTTCTAACATCTAATTTAAATCTACTGTCCTCTAGCATGGATCTATCCCCCCTAGCCCTCTCACTACCTGACACCCTGAAAAGGCCCTCACCAGCTCTCCTGTAGACCCCCTTCAGATGTTAGAAAGCCGCAATAAGATCTACTCAGAGCCTTCTCTTCTCCAGACTGAATAATCCCAACTCTCTCAGTCTGTCCTCACAGGAGAGGTGCTCCAGCCCTCTGATCATCCTCGTGGCCCTTCTCTGGACACATTTTGGCATGTCCATATTTTTCTTGTTATAGGACATAACTCCTATGTCCTATAGGACATATACTCCAGATGGGGTCTCACAAGAGTGGTGTAGGGGGGAAGAATCACTTCCCTCAGCCTGCTTCTCTTGATGCAGCATAGGATACGGTTGGGTTTCTGGGTTGCAAGTGTGCACTGGCAGCTCACATTGAGCTTCTCATCTACCAGCACCCCTACGTCCTTTTGTCTCAAGCCAGTCACTGCCCAGACTATACTGGTGCCTGGAATTGCCCCAATCCAGATGCATGACCCTGCACTTGGTCTTGTTAAGCCTCATGAGGTTGCCATGGGCCCACCTCTCCAGCCTGTCAAGGTGCCTCTGAATGGATCCCTTCCCTCCGGTGTGTTGTTGGCACACTTGCTTGGTGGTGTTGGCAAACTTGCTGAGGATGCACTCAATGCCTCTGTCCAGGAGGAAGAAATTGTTCTGATTCCTTTGGCAGAGCTCATGTAGGTGATCTATAATGTAGGATTCATGTTTTCCATTCCTGATATTTTATGTCCACTATACATCTCTGTTCTCTACATGAATATGTATTATTGTTTTAATGCAGAAGCACATTGAAGTAGTATATGCAGTGTTATCAGAGAAAACACTGCTTAGGTTTAAGTATGTTCATAAACTTTAAAGCATATTATTTTGAGGTTAAAAACTACATTCTGACTCCCAAACCATCACAATGCCTTGGAAAAAAAAACAAAAACAAAACCACAACAACACAAAAATACCCAACTTGGTTTTTTTGTTTTGTGTCAGCAATCTTCATGTTTGCTGACTCAATTTGTAGAATTATGTTCAGGTTACAGCACTGTTACTTTCTTTTGTACTCACATGCAAAAGATCTTGTCAGATTTTTGGGAAATCATAAGCTAAGCAATTTTGCTTGCAGCTTGTCAGAAAAGTGTGCATGTGGGAGTTTTTCTTGACAACTGATTATCTAGATATTATCCAGTAGCCTCAGCAGTATGCCTGTATGTTTTTGTGTTCATTTGAATGAATGGGAAAAGAACCATAGATATGATTTTTTTTTTTAAATCCATCTATTTTTGGGCATTGCTGTTTAGAACAGCATATACCTTTCACAACTTAAAAGCTTCCACAAAATGACATCAAAAGAACAGGTTACTAATGCTGTGCTACTGCGGCTAGGAATATAGTGTTATACTTGCTTTACACAAATAAAGACAGAGATTTCAGTTGAAATGGTTCAGAATAGATGAGAAGAGAACACAATTCATTCTTTCAAGCAACTGCTCTTAGATACACTGGAGAGGAAAAGCTTTAAAGAGTGTCTTTGGTCTCTTAGATTAAAGCAATTGTCCTGGTCCACGAATACAGTTTTGTAGTCTACTCTCTATTAAGAAATATATTCTGTGTGAGTATGGTCTCATTTCAGGAATCTCTAATATTTAGAAACTAGATCTACCTGTTCATTAACATACTAAACATTATTTTGCTATTTTAAGAAACCTATTAACTCTTGTATAACTCAAAAAGGGCTAAAAAGGTTACCAACAAAGAAGAGTCTTGAGCTTCAAGTGGAGTTTTATTTATGATTTAAAAGGGCACAAGAGTGAGTCTGAATCACCTGTTGAGCAGACAGTAATGCACAAATACAAGAGTCTACAGTGGGCTAAGGGGAAAAAAGAGCAGAGCACAAAAGAAGGCAGTGCAAGAAGACAACATAGAAGGCGTGTTTTAATTTTCTGTGAGTTCTGGTTTCTAGACATCAGTCTGAACAAATCTGAAGACAGTCTGTACCTAAAGAAAGTAACACAGCTTTCATTTATTCGTAATACGAAGCTTATATCTGTTACAACATAGCAGCAAAATGATGCTCAGTTCCATTAGACATTTTGAGCTTCAAAATAAAAAGATATTAACCTGCAAGTACAGGTGGCAAGATCCCAAGGTAGACTGTTTTCATATTCAAACACTTGTGGAATCATGTATGCTTGCATAATGACATGTTCATGTCTGGTATCAAAAAATTGCATTCCGTGTACACTGTTCATGATCCACTGGTCCACATTGTAGACTTCTCAAAGAGAAAAATAAAAGAAAAACAAGATGTAATTTTATTATTAATTTTTATAGCATAACAGGCTATGTCTTTACAATATATGTATATTAAATCTGAACATATGTCCATATTTGTCTTTCATTCTCATCCTTTTAATTTGTTTCCCCTTCTTTGTATCTTGTCATTTGTCTTTTTCTTCCCATTTCTATAGCATCACACTGACAAGTCAAACAACCAAGCTTATCTTCATATCTTAAAGTCAATAATAACTTATTGTAAATCCATAGCTCATATTGACCAGGAAGTCTTCACTATAAGCAAATCATTTTCCAATAGACAGCATAAAAGATTAAAAAAGTCTTGAAAAGTTAAGTTAAACATGCAGATATGGGCAAAGTGGTTAGTGGCATAAGCACCCCATTACACTAAAACAAGTTTTGACCACTGGAAACTAAATTTACACAAACCAAAATACTGAACAGGTCAGCTGGAGTTAGTGAAAAGAAATAGACCATGGTTAGTTCAAAGCTTTGGGGGTTTCTGTGAATATGAACTCATCTCTGAATTTTCTGCTATCCTAGTACTTCATTTGGGCCAGTTACTACACCTTTTTTGTTATTACATTTAGAAAATGCTCAATGACTTCTTTGCCTCAGTCTTCAACAGCAAGGGCTCCAACCACAATGTCCAAGTTGCAGAGGGCAAAAGTAAGGACTGGGAGCAGGCAGATCTGCCTACTGTAGTAGAAGATCATGTTTGTGACCTCCTGAGAAATCTGAATGTGCACAAGTCCATGGAACCTGACGAGATCCACCCACGGGTCCTGAGGGAACTGGCAGATGAAGTTGCCAAACCACTGTGTGTCATATTTGAAAGGTCATGGCAGAGTGGTGAAGTTCCTGCTGACTGGAGAAGGGCAAACATAACACCCATCTTCAAGAAAGGAAAAAAGGATGACCCTGAGAACTACAGACCAGTCAGCCTCACCTCTGTGCCTGGCAAGATCATGGAGCAGATCCTGCTGAAAGCTCTGCTAAGGCAAATGGAAAACAAAGCAGAGGTGATTGGTGGGAACCAGCAATGGCTTCACCAAGGGCAGATCTTGCCTGACAAATTTAGTGGCTTTTTATGATGAAGTCACAGTGACAGTGGACAAGGGAAGGGCAACTGATGTCATCTACCTGGACCTGAGTAAGGCATTTGACTCTGTCCCACATGACATCCTGGTCACCAAACTGGAAAAACATGGACTTGATGGATGGACCACTCGCTGGATAAGGAATTGGCTGGATGGTCGCACACAGAGAGTGGTGATCAAGGGCACAATGTCCACCTGGAGACCAGTGCCAAGTGGTGTCCCTCAGGGGTCAGTGCTGG
>VWZE01013589.1:162622-183007 GCA_013396675.1 Eubucco bourcierii
ACAGGAAGGACATGAAAGTGTTGGAGCAAGTCCAGAGGAGGGCCACGAAGATGATCAGAGGGTTGGAGCAGCTCTCCTATGAGGACAGGCTACAGGAGTTGGGGCTTTTCAGCCTGGAAAAGAGAAGTCTTCGAGGACACATTATAGTGGCCTTCCGATATCTGAAGGGGGCCTACAGGAAGACTGGGGAAGGACTTTACAAGGTCTTGCAATGACAGGACAAGGGGCAATGGGCTTAAACTGGCAGAGGGGAGATTTAGACTGGATGTCAGGAAGAAGTTCTTTACAGTGAGAGAGGTGAGACACTGGAACAGGTTGGCCTGGGAGGTTGTGGCTGCTCCCTCCCTGGAAGTGTTCAAGGCCAGGTTGGATGAGGCCTTGAGTAACCTGTACTAGTGGGAGGTGTCCCTGCCTATGGCAGGGGGTTGGAACTGGATGATCCTTGAGGTCCCTTCCAACCTTACCATCTATGATTCTATGATATATACTTTCAGCTACTCTCCACTTAATACAGATTTTCTACATGGGAATTAAGATAGTTTTGGTAGTGGTAATAAAACAATTTCTTCTTTGTAAATTCATTCCTTCACAGCACTTTACACCGTAGATGTAAATGGAAAACCTGCAATTGATCTGGAACATTGTCATTAAAGATTTACATGAAGAATTTATATGTTAAACTTAACCATGGATATGTACAGATAGACATAGATTGATATGTTTTTTCTTTAGGTTGTTTATTGCTTTTTTTTTTTCTTACAGTATAAATGAAAAGCTATTTTCAGATGTTATCTGGGCATATTTATTAGCTTTTAAAGTTCCATAAATCTCTTCTTATGCTAGTCCTGATATTCATGATGAGTGGTAAAATTTGTCACTTTGGGTTTTTGTGACTGCCAAGTAATGTTTGGTTTTAGAAACTGGTATTTCATTGAACAAACCTGAGGAGTTAAACTACATTTGCAGCCAGACACCTATCTCAATCTGATTCTCAGAAGCACTGCATACAGGGAAATAAATCAAGACTTAAGTGTCATTAAAAAAACTTAGCAGTCAGTTTTATAGGTGTTTTTATATAATGATTTAACACTGAATGTATATTATTTTCTTTACATACAAAACATTCTGAAATGGCTTCTAAAATACAGTCATGCAAATCCATTCTGTGCCTTCTGTGCAGTTTGCTCAGTGGACTAATTTGCACATAGTGAAAAAGAGGAAGTAAAATGATGTAAAATTTAAAAACTCTAATTGTGTTTACATGAGTATGATACAGCTACTCTGAAATTTTTCGTTATAATATGATGTGAAGTCTAATAGCGTGCTTCATAATCATCAGACATGGCATACACATATTAAAACACTTGGCAAGCATCTGACAAGTAGCTGACAGAGAATAGGGATATTTGTTACACCAAGCAGCAAGACACCCTATCTTTGGAAAACCTAGTTCAGGTATTGAAACCAGTATGCAACTGCATGTGCAAAAATAGTCAGGTTTGCCATTCAGTCAGTGGGTTCTTTGAAATGAACGACAAAATTAGTTTCGTCTGCTGTTGCTCGATTCTCTGAGGAAAAAGCAGCTGTTGCTTTAATTTTCAAGACTTCCTTGTAACATTTAAATGATCATCCAAATCTTGAGACAGTCTCAAAAGCCTGTCTACTCTCTGAATTCTTGCCATATTTGTAGTCTCTTAACATTCACTGCTGTCACAAGGTGCTGCTCCAGCTATCTGAGCGATGAAGGGAATGCTTGCTTAGGCTGGCTCTCAGCATTCCTGCTGCCATGTTGTCTCTGCATTCAGAGACCAAAGATGCATGACAAAGTATCGTGTGACCTCTCAATATTTAACTTCTCCCCACTATGTGACACTGAAAGAGCAATGATGGCATACCTTGTGAAGTAGCTATGTAGTCAAGGTTTGAACGCTCTCTGTCAAGGAATTCAAACCTTGTTAGGTGTTGAAAGTCAAGCTGAGTGGAGTTGGGGTATGATAAACACTCCACCATCCAGATATTTTGTAAATGGATACTTTCTAGCTTTTTCTTTTTCTTTTTTTTTCCAGATAGTGGTGGTGGGGTTTTTTAAAGTTTTTGTTCTATCAGAATGCCACTTTTACTGACCAAAATCATCAATATTTAAATTTAATTTAAAACAAGGGTTCTTAGAAGGTTCTTTTTGTAAGAATACTTTACTCAGTCTGCAAACCCATTTTTTAATGGTTGTTGTTTGTTTTTTGTTTTTTTTTAATTACCACCAGTGGGGCACAGTCCTACACAGGATTCTAATTCAGTAGATAGAGCTGGTAACAGGGTCTATCAAGATCCACATACAGCAGGGACCCAGAGGCTGTCCAGCAGACCTCCTGAGCAACCCAGGCAGGGACTAAATGCCTGGTCCTGAGCTTAAACAGGTATGACGAGCAGCGGTGTGGGTGGAGGCCCCAGCTGAAGTTGCTCAGGGCAGTTAAAGTGCATCTGGAGCCCTGACAATCTCATTCGTTGTGAAGATGAATTATATATATATCACAAAACAGGGAATGTGAAGTATAACCTTCTTAAAATTCAGTTCCAATTTTTCTGACTACTGGCAGACTTTTTCAGTTACCTTCACTAGCCTAACTTCATTTAAAGTGGAAATATTAGTAGTCTCAGTTCTGTAATATTGGGTGGTACACATAAGGAAAGATGATAGGCCACATAAAAAGTACAGCCTCTTGTTATTTAATAACTGTTGTTTAATATCCATTTGTTCCCTATGCCATTTCAATCTAACTCTTTACCTTAAATGGAAAGGGTGTTTATTCGTGTTGTTTTCATATTAATGACAGCAAGAATAACTAATAAAGATAGGCATAAATAAAGAAGTTTGAATTAAATATTGGATGTGCAGCAACTTGTTCTATATGATTCTGTTTCAATACATGTGATCTCCCACCTTTAAACCTGTGTTAAAATGATCTGTGGATTTCCCTTAGTCTTTCCTGATTCCTCCAGCTCCCTGCTTTTCCCCTTGACTTTTATTAGTGTTACAAAATGCAGTAGGCATTCATGGGAAAGAAGCAGTATCTCTGACTTCTTTTCCATGTATTGTCTACACAGAGTATGTCATACAATCTGTAGTTTAATTAAGCCAGAAACTATTCTTACAGTTGTCTAGTATAACTTGCATATAAGTTTATTTATGCACCTTGATTATGAGAATTGACTATATGATTATACCCTTGTTTTATCTTCGTGGAAGGACATCAAGGCTATATGATCACTTACAGTGTGGGAAAGGGATCTGCTGTTCCTGTCAGTGACAGTGATTGGATTACTGAGTTCTTCTGAACATAATTGTGTGATTTAGATTCTGTGTAATCTGCTGTGCAATGGTCACCTTCATAATTTTCATGTTTCTTCTCTTGTGATTCAAAAAGGCAATTCACAGGCTTGCAGAATAACAAAGTGGAGTTCTTAAAATTATTAAAGGGATAGCAAAGTCTGTTGGAAGTTTAAAGTAAGCAGAATTGCTTTCTCAAGGTACTTCCAGAGTTGTCATGACTTTGCAGTCAAAAATACAAAGGCCCAAGAGGAGTTCAATAGAAATAAAAACTGGAACATTCCTGGTAGTTAATGAGTAGGAAATTCAAGTCGGTTTGAGGAAATTTGAGGCAATTTCTCATGGAAACTTCTATATGAAGCCAGCTTTGGGACAACCAAGCACTGAAGCAGATTATCTAGAGGATCTCTGCAGAATCAATTCTCAGAGGTTTTTTGAGACCTAACTGAACAAAGGCCTGAGCAGCCTGATCTGTCCTCATAGCTGACCCTGATTTGAGCAGGAGGGTGGATGACGAGCCAGCCTCCTCATGTTCTTTCCAACTTGGATCACTATATGATTCCATAAAACTATTATTTTTGTAACTCAATTTTCTTTGTATCAGGAACAAAGCCCACCACAACATATTTCACACCAAATGTACTTGTGAATTTCATGTAGATATATGCCTCATAACATTTTTATTTTCACATAAAATATCAGATAGAACTGACATTTGCCTAATGCAGTTGCATGCAGAAAATCAGAACACAGCTTTTACTGAAGGGTAATGTCAAAGCTCTGCATTCCATATGGACATCACCAAAAGGAATTGATTTCATCAACCCAGATGCTAGTTTTGTAATGACATATGGGAGTAACTTTTTTTTTTAATGAACATTCTTGCAGCAATGTTTCCTCTGCCTTCTACATTTTTCCTGACATCACAACTGTAAATATGAGCACAGTTTAAAAGAAAGTAGCAGTTTCTGACAAACTCTTTGTACTTGTGTTAGCAGCCTGATTTATCTCTAGAATTATCATTGTCTCAGATCTACTGTTTCCTGAAGATCCAGATATAATTAATATATTCTGTAACTGTAAAACTGACATTGTAGTCTAGAATCTATTTTGTCTTTTACAGCTGAATGTGAATTTAAATATTTATATGTATACAGATGAGTGAAAGCCTTTCTGGGTTCTACTTCTACAGGGAAAATTAGGAAAGATAAGATATATCCAGTGTTATTTTGAATAAGATATTAGTGTAGGAAATCAATAAACAAGATGTCAAGGACATAATAGCAGTATAATAACTTCTAATATCTTATTCTGTATTTAAGATTGTCTTGGGCTATATAGGTGCTTCCTAAACTACAAATCTGTACAGAGACAAATTTTCACAAAGGCAAAAGGCCTTTTTTGTATTTCTTTTGTACTTCTTATGATGTAGTGAATCTCTGATTTGTGAGGAAGAAATGAAATATTTTGAGAATTATTTGATAAAAAATGGATAAAGTTTGATTTTTTAAATTTATTTTATAAATTTAATGTTAAACCACTTGAATTGTCATCTTTCAATATGTTACTTTAACAGTTTAAAGAAGTAATTTTTTTTTCCTGATAGGGTGTTGTGGAAGGCCAATTACCTAAAACACATCCTGGCTTACCCCACCCTTCTGCTGATGGGTTGAAAGCAAGGGCAGGAGGAAAACAAAGGCTTGGGCCATTATGTCCCCTCCCAAAGTGATAAATAGATACCCACAGGTGTTTATGCACTTGTTAGTGTCTTGCCCAAATAAGGGTAAGCAAGCCCTGGTTTCACTTAATATGTCAGTTTTGGCTAAGTGCCATTCTGATTGGTGAATCTCTGTGGCTAAAGGAGCCATTACACTCGGGCAAATAATATAAATGGAGCTAAGTTCCAAGCAGTGGGCTTTGCCCTGCCTCAGTGTGCTTCGAATCAGCTCAGATTTGATGCACACGCTTTGACTACCTGGAAGCTTGCTGTGTCTTAAGTTTACCAGGAGAAGGCATTAAGTGCCTCACAACACGGTGAGAAGTGCCACTGACATCCTGTTCTCTGCACATCCACAAGACATCCTGACTGCACTTCTGCAAACCTCTTTGCAAGTCTGGAGTCCAAGAGGAACCAGGATCAGGTAAGAGATCATCTGCCTCTTTTCCAGCACCCTGTTAGAGCCTGGGAAGATCTAGAAACCTGAACAGCTATTAAGACACCAACAGAACTCCTTTCAACTGTTTGGGTACTCTCTGGGAACTGTAAGTCAGTCCTGGGAATCTGGAGATAGTATTTTTGTGAGTAAATATTCATAGGCCTCTGTGTAACTGAATTGTGCCTTCTGCCTAAGCAGAAAGGAGCCTCTTGGGTCTCCCTCAAGGGCAAGTGACACATGGGCCGCAAGATTCTCTTTCCAAAATAGTTTAATGTTTGTTATTTTATTGCTAGTTATTTAATAACTGTTCTAGGTTCCATGATTCTGTGTAATATTTTTCATGACCATGCAAAGAACGTATTATTAAAAATTATGGTCTGTGGTGCAATTCCTGAAAATCACAATTACTAAATTATAGTAATTTTAGAATAAGTCACACCCATACCGTTACAGAGGGTTTAAAGTGAGCAACCTATATTGGTTCACATGAGACTTTTTTGATTGAGAAGAAATAGATGTTAAAGGCAGGCTCATTTTTGTGCAGCTAATTAAAACTAAGTCTTAATTAATCTGCACACAACACTTTGAAAGTTCACTTACCAGATACGGCAATAGGGTAAGCACTTTATGAATTTTGTGCTATTCTTCCCTTACATCAAGTCTTGGTGAATTCAGCAAAAGTATAAAATCATGAAATATGAAGAATTTAAAAGGGAAATTGATTAGATTTGTAATTATTAATATAATTTTAGGTAAAAGCTTTCTATTAGTAAATAAAGCTCAATGAGATTGAGTAATACTAATGTTATGAATGATTAGTGAAAAATAGCTTTCTGTGGTTAAGGTATGTGAGACTGTCACATGCTTTTAATATATAAGTGTTTTGTTAAATGGTTGCACGTATCAATATACCTTCATGGTATATATTTTGTTTGTATGCTTGTTTGGTTTAGTTTTTGCTTTGATAAATGCATGGTGTGCAAGGATATGCTTATGTTATGCTGAGATCTACTCTAAATCTTCATAAATTATGGATGTTCAATTATTGTTATCCTCCCTAACCAAAGATGAACCAGCAAATACCTAATCACTACTGTAAAAGGACATGAGATGTTTAGTATTTTAAAGATTTCTTTTTATTTGCTGTATTCATATGTCATTAACTAAACCCACCTCAGAGGCCTTGTTGACATTTCGTGACCAAAGGGCAAAACAACCTAATGGTGGTAGTAGTAGTGAAAACAGCGAGGGAATTAATTTCAAAAGTCACAGATGAGAGGCTCTCTCAAACACACAAATGCTGAGAGGAGCAATGAATAAACAAATATCAGTAAACATGAGTTTTAAATTTCCTAATTAATTGTAAAATTGCAAAGCCTAGTTCTAACTTTTGAGAGGCCATGATGATAGAGGACAGTAGTGCTTTATTAAACTTAAATATAAACCGTTTCCTTGAAAACTTACTCTCTCTATATATTGTAAACCTATACAAAACCTTTTTGTTATTATGAAATATCACCATGCATGTCAAGCAAGTTTCAATTCAAACAAAATATACATTAAAAATGTGGAAATCTTACTCCACAAGATTAATCAAAAGTTAACAAAAATGCAGCTCAACTATTTAGTCGAGTAGAAGAAAAAGGTTCAGTTCATGAAATTATAGAATCATTTAGGTAGGAAAAAGACCTTTAAGTCCAATCACGAAACATGTTAAGGACAAATTTGCATTGAGAGCAGGGAGATAGGTGTCTGGCAGAGAAGAGCAGTCAGTCGTGTTTTGGCACATGAGGATTCATACATCACAGCTTAATCCCAGTACCAAAAAATTGGTTTTGCAATAGGTCCAATGTTTTGCATCATGCTAATGCCAGCGGACACTTGACCTTGCTGTCTTGCCAGCTCCCAGGTTCATGCTTTCTTTCTTTATTCATCAGATATTTGAAGCAACAATATCTCACTCCTCTCCTGTTTTCAAGAAAAAAATCCACTTTGAGAAGCCTACTCTGTTCTCTTCCCACTTACATTTCCAGATGGCTTTTGCCTTCACATTACTAATTCTGTGCAAGTCCAGGTCATCACTGAAAATAACTTCCTGGCATTTTTAAAAACTCAGTGATTGTAAATGGAAATGTAAACCTTTCCAATAAAATGCTGGTGACTGCCCAGGCTGATCGTACAAGTCATCTTGTTTTTATCTCTGGATTTTATCAGAATTTGAGCATGAATTTGCCAGGTGATGTAAGCTGTATTATCCACATCTACATGCATTCAGATTAACTCTCCTCTAAGAGCAACAAGCAAGCAGTAAGACTGACTATAAAACTGTCAGCAGGTATGTTCATTCCTTTCCTGGGATGTTCTTTCTTACCTTCTGGCAATCTTAACACTTGGACTGCTTGCATCAGTCATTAAAGTGTGACTTTTTTTTCCCTTGCCCTGACTTCCTTATGATACAGAAAGGTATAGTAATTCATTCATAGAAATCTATTCACAGAATTTTTTTTCTTTTCGACTTGGTCAGAACAAGTCATCTGAAGGGTCCAGTAGCAAGATGCAATAAAAAATGTATTTTGAACAGTTAATAAGGTGTTGCATAAGCCCTCTAATTTTGAGCACTACTTTAGCTGAGCAGTAGCCTTCACTGCCTGGTTGAACAGCTATGTAGTTTGCCCTTGCTATCTGTAGTAGTTGTTAATATCCTACAGTGCATTTATTTAATTGACCATTCTGTATGACACTACTCTAACTTCCCTTCACCAGTGTCAGAAAGGACTTGTAAGCTCACCTTTCTCTGCAGCAGTTTCTTTGTGGAAGTCGACATCTGTGAGAGTCTGAGAAGGAGTCAAAGATGGCCTCTGGGGAACTGGAATTGAGGTTGAAGGTCTCACATTAAAAAAGTAATTTACTTCTGGTTTAGTTTTGCTCTTAGGCATTATTCACAGCTTAGCTCTCTCTTCAAACAAAGGGAACAGTGGCCCCACTAAAAGAAAAAAATCTGAAGCTATAGAATGTGCTTAGAGTTAGTAAATATTAACTTGGGTTTTCAAGAGTCAATCCATAGTATGTCTTTGAAGCAGGAAAGCCTCAGCCTTTTATTGCCGTTGTCTTATCGCTGTACTTTTACCAGACAAGGTATTTCTAAAAGTACTCTTACAGAGTTTATAAATTTTTATGTCATGAGGGTAACATTCTTCTTCTGGGGTTGATTATTGTGATAATTTGTTTTCTCATTGCTCCTGACTGCAATAAAATATGAATGTTTACAATGAAATGCAAAAAATATTTTTTTCCAATGCTTTGTAGTTCTGAACTAGTGTGTAGTCTACCTTCAGTATGTGTTTTAACATACTTGGTGTTGACTGCAAAAATATTCCAGAACAGGTTTGCAAAAATCACATCCTCAAGCTTTGATTCATTTCACAGTAATGTCTTATTGTATGCTTGTGATATGAGAATGTCAGAGTATTTGGTTTATATTCTTCACATTAGAGGATTTTTCATCTAAGTTATTATCATGTATTATTTTTCAGATTTTTTTTTTACTTCTCAAGGAACATAAAACTATTTATGTAAGGCTTACTTGGCAAATAAGTAGGACAGGGTATATTCTTCATTGACAAAAGTGTTTTTATAAGAAAGTACATTTATATCTAAAGAAGGAGCACACAATGCATACCGATTTCAAAGGGAGTTGTTTCCAAAGTAAATTTGACCCAAATAATTGAAGCTGTCAAGACAGCCAAGAGTTAAAGTGAACATAGCTTACACACTGTGACATTTTTGTCATTGCTTATCACTTTCACTTAAACAAAGGATTGTTAAATATTTTTAAAGAACAAATCTAGTATGTAACATTGATTCAAAATAAAACAGTTTTCCGAATTTTATCTCAGCAGAGATTTCTATCCTAATAAAATTGCAGCATACTGTTATCAGACTCTTCATAAGGTGTGCACAAACATGTAGACATGAATGGCAGAATAACTTGGACACCTACAGATTAATGTTTGCTAGTTATGTCTACAGTCGTTACCATTACCACAAATGCCACTAAAAGTTCCATCCTGTCCTTTGGTGAATAATTGGGAAGTGTCTGCATTGTAGCAACATGCTGACAGCAGCTATGACCAAGCAGGTTGGAAGGGCAACACAGGTCAGGGACAAGCAGAGGTAGAACTTGAGGGCTATAGCTGAATCATTGGTTGCCTTGTGTGGACATAACCAATTTTTTGCATTTGCCCTTTTACATGGTTACATGTGTTGTTAACTGTATTCAAACATATTTTACTGAGGACTGTTACAGTGGTTGCTATGCAAGCTTAAGTGCTTATGTGCTTAAAGTGTCAGTGTTCAAATGTCCACGCAATTTAAGGAGAAAAGAAAAAGAATTTTATCGCATTAGCCCTGCCACACCAAGGTATTAATCACACAATTTGTAAGGTGAAAATTTACTGGAAAAAACAGAGCATCTTGGTTCTGGCAAAGGAACAGAATATAAAAATCACAGAAGTCATATTCCTTTTTGTATATTTTGGTTTGTGTTTTTTTAATATATTTTGATAAATGGTCAGACTAGGCTTTGTTTTTTTGAGGGGATTGGCCAAAGCATCGCTGTGATTTTCAGGAGAGGAGATTTTAAAAGTAAATCTATTTTAGATTTTAATAGCAGAGAGAGTTTCACAAACATCTTTTTTCTTTTGCTCCTTCAGTAAAACAAAGACCTGAAGTTACAGCTTCTGCTGTTGTCACAAATTTCAATATTAGGATAACCTGGTCTTTTGTCAGAGCACCAGAAGAATGTTAGCCTCAGTTTGAATTCCTTGTCATTGTCACTTGCAGTTTTAATATCATTGTAAAGTACAATAATTTTTCATTCCAAATGACTCACATTCTAAAACTTTCATTCTGCTTCTTCCTCCAGTAATCCTATAGGGTTGTGTGTTTTTTAATGAACACAGTGAGTGAACTGTGCTGTACACAGGAGTGATCAGGCCTGCTTCAGATGGATTTTGTGGGCTAGTTTTGTACATTTTCTAAATAGGCATGTGGTAACTCTATAGATAATGGATAGCATAAATATGGGCTGCTTTCAAAAAGGGAAGTCCTGTATATAGCTACCTGTCCTCTGTCCCAAACACCAGCTGTGCATTCCAGTCACTTTCCTAGTGCCAGCTCATGGGGCCAGGTAGAGTCAGATCCAAGCAGTGGCTGGGATTATAACAAACAACAATCTTGGTTTAGACTTCACATTCCAATGGGAAATATCAGATTTTTTTTCCCTTGTTTCTATGTTCTTTTTTGTTATATACTAACAGGCTGTATTTCTATAAAGATTCTTTTTCTTTAAGGGAGGTTCTCCTCCCCCTCTATTTTGCCTTGGAGTATTGTCAGGTTCTGACTCCCCATGTTAAGTGGTAAAGGAGGTTGATCTGAGCTTAAAAGTTACACTGAACTGTGCTGCTCTGTTTGTTCTGCAGCCTCATCATTGTATGTATGTTAGTAGCAAATCCAAGCAAATTATGTAAATACTAGATTAGGAGCTCCTCTTACTAAAAAGTAACCCTCTTGAAAGGTGGTCAGTGTGAATTCACAGGTGTTTCAGTGACAGTTCATTGAAAACTGGAAGTGGTCTTCAATATCCTGGGTAATGGTACCATAGCTATGAAGTTAGTTTTGAAGAAATGGTGCATAACTTTTTCCATGCTGTTATGCTGCACCAAAATATTTTGCTTGAATCTGTTCCTTGAAATCAGTATAAATATGTAGGTTGTTTCTGAATGAACTACTTAAAAGATATTTTTATGATTTCCTTTGTTACAATTTCTCTTCCTCTTTGGTCTGTGCCTCTCATGGTTTCTTGGCATAGTCTCATGTTAATGAAGTCACATCCCTTCTGTGTATACCACTTACTATCTTATGTTGCTCCTTTTAAAGATGTCTCACACTAAAATTAACATTTTTGTTTCACTGGATGTAAGGCCATGCCTCTGTCATTCTTTAGAGCAAAAAGCACAACCACATAGTCCAATTTGATTTCTCTTCTTAGTTGAAGATCATATTCCACATAGCCCTATAGAACACATAGATGATCAGATGCAGAGCCAGTTTTCCGGATATCTGATTTTGTATCTCTGTGTCTGCCTTCGTGTTTTGTTGATGCCTGACCCTGACAATAGAACTGAACCAATAATCTTTGTTTTTACATTGGTGATCCTTAGCCACGAGACCAGTCCCTTACAATCAGTCACTTTCAGAATGGATGAGACACATCATGTATTCAATATGGGGTGGTAACGAATGTGAAATTTAGCATGTGAAATAATTGTAAATTAGGTCTTGCAGTGCATATCAGATTAACTTACCCAAACTAGCAGAGAGTGCAGGGTTGGGGGTGTTTTGTTTTGTTGCACTCTCAGCAATAACTGCACCATGGCAGTAACAAAAGATTGACATTTCAAAGAAAGAGCAGTTGATATATCTGCTGTTGGGTGCCTGTGTGCATTTTGGGAAAGGCAGCCAAGACTGTAGGTAGGGCTTAATGAGATGCTGGCCACCAACAGCAGTCATGGAAATGCACTGAATACATCTTGTTGTAAACTGTTCACATACGGTCCCAGATTGGTACTATTAATTTTTCAGCTCTAGTAGCACCCTTCAGACTTGGTAACAGAAGGGAAGTTGTTGCAATTTTATGTGTTTTGAGTTCTGTCCAGCTGCCTTTTTGCAATTAGTGACAGTTGGGAATAGTCCAAAACTCAGCAATGATTAAAACAAACCAGGGTAACAGTTTAAAAAAAAAAAAAGTAAGTTTGCAATAGAGGACAAAAATTGCTGATTCAACTTCTGTAGCAGAATTCTCTAAAGAGCTAAGAAAGACTTAGTCACTCATGTATGGATCTGGTGTCACTGCTATTACAATATTTCTTGATTTCAAGTTACTAGAAAAAGAATAATTGTTTTGTTTCATTTGTTTTGTTTTTTTTCCCTGAATCAGGTCACTTAAAGGACCTGATACATGAAAAAACCCTACATAAATACTTTGAAAAAAAACAAACAAAAAAATCCCAACAACCAAAGCCAGGACCTCAGCTTTACAGATATTTAAACTCTATAACCTCTATACATATCAAGGAATGGGGAAAATGTGTATTGACCCCATGGGGCTATAATGATAAGTGAAAGGATGACATTTTTTAAAAAGGATGTATGAGACTGAAATCAGGGAAATACTCCTTGATGTTCTGATGTTTATTTCAGTTTTCAGAAAAAGCTGCTGAAGGCACAGTCACCTAAGACTTACCAAAAAATAAAAGAGATGAACTTTGGGAAACGTAATAGATGACCACTTATACTACTGAGAAGATGTGAACAAGTGAACAGCCCCTTCTCTGTCCTTAAATCTATTACAGTATTTCTATATACATCTGCTAAAAGGGGAGTGTTCACTTCTAACAAGGCAATATGATCTTTACATAATATATTACTATAAAAGTAATTTTGGACATAACATAGCAGGAAGTATGTTTTAAAGGAATGTTTAAATCTTTGTCAGAAAACTGCTTATGTTCCCCAGAAACTCAGCGAGAATGGAGCATATTTACAATCTATGCCTGTGACAGGAGCTGACTATATTTTGAGTAAAGCTTCATACTACAGCCTTAAGCATCATTATACAGGACACTGGAATATGATATCAAGACCCAAACACTTGATCACAACTGTCTCTATCAAAAAGATGGCTCCAGAAAATAAATATACACAATGTATGTATTAAGATAGTGATTTTATTGATAATTTTAGCTTTTTTTTTAACTAAGAGCAAGAAAATGACAAAAATATAAAATGATGGTAAATTGCAAAAGCAAAACCAAGAAGTTCCAGTGTCGTACCAAACAGAAGAGAATACTGTGTTGCTTTATTTTTAATAAATAATTATCTATTAAACTAATGGAAGGCCAGAAATTCTCCAAGATGGAGTCTACTGTGTCTTGGAAATTAAGGCACTTCAGAAATAATGACACAAACTTGATACTGTTACATCGACACAGGTTTTTATGTTATGTTTTGTTCTGTATACTAGCCATTAAATCAGAAGAATTTAACTAGTGCCAGCAACTATTACCCTCTTTCATACCTCTTTGTTTATAATCCTTGGGATTTTGTGTATCTCTTCTCTAAAAGCAAACCAAATAGATTTTATGTTTAATTAAATGTCTTCTTGGCTCCAAGAGATCATCAAGCTGAAAAAAATACCATAAACATTTTAGAGAACAGTTATAAAAGATAGTTTGCATATATTTTGTTAGATTTTGATAATTTTTTTCTTCTGATTGCTGATATAATGAGAATTTTCACTAGCATTGTATGCTGGTAGCAGCATTTTGTTTCCGTTCTACCAAGGAGTTTATTTGAACTTCATTCCGCTTATTAAAAAACCCATGATTTTCATTTTGATTTTCTTCAGAGAAGTTAGCCGTGTAATTACTAGAGACTATCATTGCTGTAATATTTCAGACTGCAGAGTTTTATAAAGGTTTCCTCCTCCTACACTCTTCAGCTGTCTTTGTCAGCCCAATAAAGACTGTAGGGGGAAACCTGAGAAGTGCTGATCCCATGTATCTCCTCTTGATATCAGTAAGAGATTAGCACCTGTCAGCATCAAAGGATTTGTTACTGCTGCTGACTCCCAACAGTGCAAAATAATAGCAAATGGAACAAAACCCAAATAAATTCTGGGAAAGAGTTTGAGGCTACCCAGTTTTGGGCTCCCCAAGTCAAGAGAGACAGGGACCTGCTGGAGAGTTCAATGAGGAGCCACAAGAGTGACTGTAGGACTTGAGTATCTCCCCTATGAAAAGACTGAGAAACCTAGGGGTGTTTAGTGTGGAGAAGAGATCTCATTGGTGTATACAAGTATCCGAGGAGTGGATGTCAAGTGGATGGTGCCAATCTCTTTTCATTGGTCAGCAGCAATAAGACAAGGAGCAACAGCTACAAACTGGAACATAGGAGGTTTCACCTCAACATGAGGAGAAACTTCTTTACAACAAGGGTGATGGAGCACTGGAACAGGCTGCCCAGAGAGCTTGTGGAGTCTCCTCCTCTGGAGACTTTCAAAACCTGCCTGGATGCATTCCTGAACTACCTTAGGGAATGCTGTCTTGGCAAGGAGGTTGGACTTGATGATCTCTGAAGGTCCCTTCCAACCTCTAAACTTCTGTGATACTCTAAAAATGTAAAGTAATCTTAATTTTATAGGTCAACATTTCAGTTGTATCAGCAAAACATGATAACAAATGAAATTGACATACAAAGCTGAAGTAAACTGTATAATGATAGTTTGAAACAACTGCCTGTGATGGATATAAAAATTAATGCAAAGTCAACCTAAAGTGACACTGTGATGGAATCAGCATTATCTCTGCTGTCAGAAGTTATTTTCACATTTAAATGACATGTACATCCATGCTGAAATCACAATCCCTTGTTTTTCTTTGTCAACCACCATATTTTGCACTTTGACACAGGAATGATTTTTTTTTTTTTTAGCTGTAGTACTTGACCCAGTGGCGATTTTGAACCATAAGTGAAGGTTCCGTGGAACACACGTAGTGTAATAAGAAATAACATTACTTACATTAATTGAGACTTTACTCCTCACATACGGTTTTTCAAGGACTCTAGTCTGAAATGTACATTTGTCAGATCTTGGCTCTTTCTGCCATATTACTTCTTGTCCTTAGTGTGAAGTCCTTTACTGTAGTCTGCATTATAATTATCTGAGTGGTCTGGATTTACTTGGGGTGAAGCTGATTAAATACCACCCTCACTGCTTTAAAGTTGGCAGCAAGACTTGCCACATATACGCTTGCCTGTGACTGGAGTCAGTGTACCTAGGACTTTGTTCTGGTCCTGTACTATGTTTTGATATATTTTCAGACGGACCTATGTACAACTCCTGCATTTATTTGCCCTTTCAGAAGAGTAGAGAGTCCAGAAACCTTGTCTGTTATGATTTCTTATCTACATCTTTTAGTCATGATAAAGGCATAGCTAAGGCTGAAATACCAAAATAAAACCAAAGTATAAAAACAAGAACTCCAAGAACAAAAATTGGACCTCTTAACTATGAAGGAATAAATGGGATTTTGCCTCCGGGCATAAACATCCGCTTGTAGTTTCCTTTGAAAGCTACTGCAGAGATTAAGAAAGGCAGAGACTCCAGGGCTAACAATTCAGTAGTTGAATAAGGCTTTTCTAAGGTACAGTATCTAATGTATGAGATCAGATAGTATCTCTCCGAAGTGTCTCAGCTAGCTTTTCAGCCTTTTAAATGGTCAGAATGCATTGCTATGGGGGAAAATCACTGAAGCATGAGCTGGGATATGAGCTTTTAAAGTTCTGTTTGTTATTGGCCAGTCCTGGGCACAGTTTTTTCCCTTTCAGAACAGCAACCTATCTCTTCTGTCACTATCTTGTAGTAGTCAGTCTTCCATGCCTTTTCCTTCCTTCTTCCACCCTTTTAATCCTGCTTTCTTTACTCTCTACCAAGACATCTTCAAACACAAGGCTATGTGTTCATGTAACAATCGTTCCAAAAGTTGCAGAGTACACTGGCTTGCAGATGTGTTGCTACATAGTGAAATAGCGTTACCGCAATGTCCACCTTCTTAATACCAGCTTTGCAACATATGTTACTAGTTTTTTCATGTCATTTGCAAACAGAAAAAATTGAATTGGGAAATAATTAGTTGTGGTTTTTGAGACCTAATCATACCATGGAATTGCAATGACAGCCAGCGAATTTTCATATATTTTCACCACATGCTACAGGATCCAAATTTATAGTGATCGTATTGTTCCAACAAAGTTTCTCTGTACCTCATCAGGAGTTAAAATGCAATGTTCATTTTCATGCAACTACTATGTACTATTAATTGTAAGGCACTATGTGGTTCAGTAAAGCTTACCTATGTAGGTAAGTCATTGATAGCATCATTTTACTATGAGGAGTCATGCTTGTTTGTATAGATATCTAGAATATTGGCTTATGTGAAAAAAAAAATCCTTTTTATACAATTGTTAGATCAAGAATTCTGGCAATTAGAATTTTTTTTGGTTGTTGTTCTTGTTGATTTTGAGTGTGTTAAATTGTTTCTTCACAGTTTCGGAGTGGAATTAACAGAATACTCTAAAACTATGTTGTTATAAGACCTGGATCTATTTTCATGTTTTTAGCCAAGAGGTAGACCAAACATGTATGATATGTATCAGTGCATATCAGTAAAAATATAGAATTATCTGTGAAGTCCCAAGAAGGACTAACCATTAATTTACTGGTCCATCAAAGTAGTTTTCTTTACTGAAAGCTTCTTCCCACAATCATTACCTGTTATAAAAAGATGCTTAGTGAAATCCTGAAAATTCTCCAGTGTGAAAGAACCTTTCACAGTTTAGAAAAACTTTTCAGGTCAGCAAGATTCCAACAAGACTCAGAGTCTTTCCATGAGGATAAGTAGATTTCACCTCAAAATAATACTACTTAAAATATTTCAAAGTGTCTGTGATAGCCTCACTTTTGAGATGAGAGGTGAGATCATTTGCCAAAAGAGTTAATCGTCAGATCTGGAGGGTGGAAAGGTAATTTGAAGCTCATGTATGCAACATACAGTGCTAGACGGAGTTCAATTTATTGCACTGCTTGTGAAATTACATTTTTTTAGTATGTTTTCAAATCAGAGAAAAGTCTTATCTAAGTTTCATTACTTGAAAAATTAACAAATAATAAAGGATGATGCAGAAGGAAAAATATCAGTTACATTTAAATCTGTGAGTTACCAAAAAACCACCACTCCCACAGAAAAACCCAAATAAACCCCCAAACCAACAAAACCCAAAACAGAACAAACCAAAACTTGAACAGAGCAATCAACTGAATTATGTAGATGTCTTATAGCACTGTAACATCCATTTTTGTCAGCTCTGAATTTGAATTGGGCCAAATGTCAAAGGCAACCTGAATAAATGCAATGTTAGTGATATTAAGAGTTCTAAATGTGTGTTAATTTAAATTGACTGTAATGCTACTTAGCATAGTTTCACAGCAGCTGCACAGATTAGACCTGGATAATTTTTGAATTTTTAGTTCACAAAAATAGAGTAATTTCAAAGTCTTGTACTAAAAATCATGAGATCATTGTTCATATAAGGCAACTGGACAAAGTATATATACAGAGTCTCCAGACAGTTCGATCTTACAGATGACATGAGCCAAGGTTTCCTTTTCCTGCTTTTGATGGACTACTAAGGTAAATGATAAAGATCTGATAAATTAAAGACTAATAGCTAACAGATGTACAGGCTCTATCCACTATTAATAAGTGCTGCTGTACATTATGTGGAACTAATGCAAATTACTGTATGCGGAATGTTTACAGATTGGAATTGTGCTTAGCAACTGAGTGAGCACCTCAGTGGAGCATTTCCAATATATTAGGGAAAGTGCTTTGGGAGAACTAGTCAGGTACCATCACTGTGGCTCTTATTCCTGAGTTTCAGGTTCTAATTAGCTGCCCTTGCTTGTGATGATGTTTTTGTTCAGTTTGAGTCAGTTAGGGCTGAATTTTATCATTACATTAAAAATGGTAGGGTGATACTGTATTTTCCTACAGTAAAATAATCATTAACACAGAAAATTAGTATTGTTGATAAAATGGTGGTCTTTCTCCAAAGATTTATTTAACTAAATCTGTCTGAAAAAGATACATAAACTGTGGCACATTTAAAACTGGTGCAATTATACCATTATATGTCATGTTTTTCAGGGTGACAACATTTATTTTTTCATCTACTCCTCAAAAAGGACGATTTGTCCAATTATTACAGGGGACTGTTTATTTTGTTTAGACCCAAACTAACATTTAAAGGTAACTCAATGATGAATTGGACATTACAAGTGTGTCATAGTTTAAGAGTGTGGCAGACTTGGATTATTCTACTTTATTCTTTTTAAAGAAAAAAGGTGGTAAAATAATAACGCTCTTGCTGAATTGGAGAGGAATACAGGAAGGTTATATTTAAAGATGTCCAGGAAAAGATACAGCATACATGCATCCTTAACACCTAATACAGATATAAAATACATAAGAATTCCCCCAAAATCTTACTCCCAAGCAAGCTAAACCACCAAAACCCCAGTACTCATTTTCTCCCCCCCACCACATTGTTTCCCATGAGGCTTAAACAGGGTGAAATTCACTGTAGCAATAGCCTTGAAAGCCACAGCCTACAGGGTACTCCCACATAACTACCTAGGTAAGAATCCTTCTGGAGAGATGGAAAGGGAGGAGTGTGAATTGACCTTGCTGCTTAAAGTGTTTGCAGGATTATGGGATTGAAATAAAAAAATTGTGATATCTGGGGGCATTTAGTTTGTCCCATGAGATAGATCTTGGTCTCTGTGGTTTTCTCAGGGAACTCAGAAAAACCTGGAACCCCTTGAACCACCACAAAGTGAAATGAGACTGATATGGTTGACAGGTTGGTCTCACATAAGTACTATGCATATTAGAGTAGGGCCCTTGTCAATATGTATGTTTTTTTCATAATGTAAAAATATGTTCTAGCAAATTAATTGAGTTTGGACAGTGTTTTAACAAATGCTTGTAACCAATGCAAACACTTGAGATGGTTCTTAAGATGAATACAAGAAAAATATTTGTAGAATCATAGAATAGTAAGGTTGCAAGGGACCTCAAGGATCATCTAGTTCCAACCCCCTGCCATAGGCAGGGACACCTCCCACTAGTACAGGTTACTCAAGGCCTCATTCAACCTGGCCTTGAACACCTCCAGGGAGGGAGCAGGCACAACCCCCCTGGGTAACCTGTTCCAGTGCCTCACCACTCTCACTGTAAAGTATTAGTTGTTAAAAGATGAACAGTGAGCAAAACAATTGTACTTCACCTGAAACAGAGAATTTAGATGTATGTACAAGACAGAAGTGACAAAACCAATAGCAGAACCCAGTATCTATTTTGTGTAAAGTTACATTTATACCATGCATATTACTAGAAGAGGTGTCATGATATTTAGACACTGTGTAAACAGTGTGGCATTTGGTTTAAAAAAAAGGGTTTTACACCCGATAATCAAATCCAGCAAGCTAAGCAGGGTTATTGCTTTTACTAAAAATACATACCTACTGAAAGAGTCTTTTCTTGCTTACTGTATTGTGTTTTTATGTACTTTTAAATGTGACAAATTTATTTAATTCTCAGCACCAACAGATATATATCTCCCCACTAGTATTCATTTGGAGAGGGGAAAGGAACCTGGGAGTCCTGGTGGGCAACAGGATGACTACAAGCCACCAATGTGCCCTTGTGTCCAAGATGGCCAATAGCATCCTGGTATGTATTAGAAGGGGTGCAGCTAGTAGGTTGAAAGAGGCTCTCCTCCCTGGTGAGGCCACATCCTGAATCTTGTGTGCAGTTCAGGACCCCTCAGTTCAAGAAGGACAGGGTACTGCTTGAGAGAGTCCAGCACAGAGCCACAAACATGAGTAAGGGAGTGGACCACCTCCCTTATGATAAGTGGCTGAGAGAGCTGGGGCTTTTTATCTTGGAGAAGGAGAGGACACTGAGAGGTGACTTCATTAATGTTTACAAATATCTGAAGGGCAAGTGTCAGGAGGATGGACCTAGGCTCTTCTCAGTGATGTCCAGTGATAGGACAAGGGGCAATAGGTGCAAGCTGGAGCACAGGAAGTTCCATGTAAACATAAGGAAAAACATTTTCGCTGTAAGGGTGACAGAGGACTGGAACAGGCTGCTCAGAGAGGTTGTGTCTCCTCTGGAGACATTCAAAACCTGCCTGGACACATTTCTACTGGTCTGGTGG
>VWZE01013589.1:183027-209439 GCA_013396675.1 Eubucco bourcierii
CCCCTAACATTCTGTGGTTCTGTGTGATTAACAACTTGTAGGCAGTAAAAAAAAAACAATTCTCCAATTTTGCAATGAGGTCTTTATAGGTTTTTATTGCATTTTGTGTGTTCGTTACAGAATTAAGTTTGATCGTTGAAACCACCACCATCATTTGGATTAAATAATAAATTTTTTTATCTCAAAAAAGCTAATTTGTTGGCGACTTAAGGTCATATTTGGTACTATGAACTGGAGAAAAAGGAAACAGACCTCCATAGTAGCAGTCTGTTAAAATGTTGTACCTGGTACGCTGTTTATAATTCCAGCTAATCTCTGGTAAGTGGTACGTTAAATTTTTGTTTAACATAGTTGGGAGCATTGCCAGCATGGTAGAAGGGAGCAACCACTTGAGATTTGGGCTGCCTGCAATCAAGTCATTAACTTAACCAAACAGCAATAGTTCTGGGATGAGATTATTTATGAACCTAATTGACAGCCTGCACTGGTTTACCATATGAAGGGGAAGTAGTTTAATGTACCACGGGGAAAAACTACTCTTAAAATGAAACTATTAGAGCAATGAAATTACTTGTTTGCATATTTTCAATCTTCCTGAATTTATGGTTACCTTGCTGGGAGAAATTTAGCTACTGTCAGCTGAGAAAAGGCTATTTTATTTTTAAAATACTGTTGTTTCATCATCCAAGCTTTTCTTGAAGTACTTTAACACAAATATGTTCTTTTTTAATCACAATGAACTGCCTTTCACACCTGACAAAAATTGTTCTGATGTAAATTCTATTTCCTAATCAACTGTTTGTCAATATGCTCAATGTAAGAGATTTCAAAATGTCTGTAATTAACCTCAGTTCAGGATCCTAAAGGGGTTTTAACTTTACCCTCCAAAGCTTCCTGTGCTCTGATTTCTTGTCCATAAAATTAAACCAGTGACACATTATTTCCTACCAGGGCAACTCTGAAAATAAGTGAACATATACTATATAAATAATTTTTTAAAAAGTACTAGCTGGGTAAATCCTTTATTTATCTGTGTTATTTAATTAGCTTTTATAATAACTAACTACTTCTTAAGCTCTTTGAGAGCCTTGGATGAGAACATTATTAGGTTTTATTTGCAGTTTTTCTGCACTTATTCTTGTATGAGTATTTTCACCACCTCAGACATGACATAAGTCCTTCCATACTTAACACCCATTGATATTGGATTTCCTTGATGGTAAAAGTCATTACCAGTATAAACTAAATCATAGGACCAAGATTTAAAGCTGAGTAAGTAAAATCAGTTGATAGTTTAAGACCTCAAAATAGCCTATTATGGCTTCTGGAAGCTAACTACCAACCATACTCAGAATTTCTTCTGCTTTATTCCTTGGCTTAACCCAAGCTAATCCCTTTTTTAATGCTACCACTTGGTTAAAAAAAGGGAGAAAAAAAAAAAGGTAGAAAAAAGAAGTTTGCTTTGTTTTTTTTTTTTAAGGGCTCTATGACTTTGTGAAAAATCAACATTTGAACTTTGGTTAACTATTTAAAAACATTTCAGACTGGTTGCTTCTGGAAGCTGTCATGTTTACCAGACAGTGAAACTAAGTTTTCCATCTGATACTTCTTACTTAGTATAGATAAAATTAGCCTCCTTAGTAAATTGACACTAAGAAAGACAGTGCTTCCCTGTCAATTTCACGTTCCTCTCTATAGCCTTTCCCTTTGTTGCAAAGAAAATGCAGAGCTGCAGGATTTTTATTTTTCAGACCTAGGACTTTCACTTATTTAAACAATTGTTTCTGCATTGCAGAACTCTGTGAGTACTTGTATGTGGTTATTGAACAATTCACACAGCTTGTTGAGCAAAGACTGCACAAGAGGAAAGAGGAATATCCTTCTTTTGCAGAAAAGCCAGCGTTCAGTTCTCCATGAGTTTGATGTCTTCCATGCTGCTCACTACTACTCTTCTTTAGCATTCCTCCAGTCAGTTCATTCCTGGCAGAGGAAAAGACATGGCTGTAGAAAGATATATACGAGCACCAGACAGAAGGGAACAACATAAATCACAGCAATTTAATTCCCACTCATTGCAAAATCTTCTGAAGACACTGGAGATCTCTATGACTACAGCAATTGGTTCTCGTGAGCTCTCCTAATATAAAGAAGGCATCTCTTAGGAGCAAACCCGAGAGGGATGAATATGGTTTTGCAAGTGTATCTTCCACTAACTCGTTAATTTTGAAACATTTTAGCTGCTGCTCCTTGGCCAAACACCTGACCTCACTGAGTCCGAATTACCTATTTAGTCAAAACTCTTTGGCCAAGATTTTAACAGATTTTTAAACAGAGCTGATACACATCAGTACTTTCTAGAGTTAGTTTTAGCAGATGCTGTAGGGAAACTGAACAGCCAGAACTCAATGTAGGTGTTAGTAAGACATTTTTTCCGGCTCATACTGAAGAAGATTTTGAGCACTTCTCCTCTGTCAGCTCTCGGTTTACTCTTTAATAGAGTGAGCTTTGTTCCATTTGATACAACGCGGTTGTAAGGAGCAATCAGTAAAACATGTTTAAGACTGATAGAGTGAGTGGCATAGGAATTGGTGTAGGCTGATAAGCAGTGAGGAGTGTATGGAAGATGGAGTCATAGTTGTGCAACCAAAACTGAATGTGATAGTGTTGAATATGGTAAGCAAGGAAGGTGACCAAAGAGAGTTTGGTTGAAGAAAAAATAATTTCAAGAACAGAAATAAATTGATTGTCCAGATGGAAGATTGCAATTAGCTTGAAATATTGCAATTCTGTTAGATAAAACTCACACCACTGAATCATAGAATGGTAAGGTTGGAAGAGACCTCAAGGATCATCTAGTTCCAACCCCCTGCCATAGGCAGGGACACTCCCCACTAGTACAGGTTACTCAAGGCCTCATTCAACCTGGCCTTCAACACCTCCAGGGAGGGAGCAGCCACAACCTCCCTGGGCAACCTGTTCCAGTGCCTCACCACCCTCGCTGGAAAGAACTTCCTCCTAATATCCAGTTTAAATCTCGCCTGTGCCAGTTTAAACCCATTGCCCCTTGTCCTGGCATTCCAAGACCTTGTAAACAGTTCCTCCCCAGCCTTCCTATGGGCCCCCTTCAGATACTGGAAGGCTACTATCAGGTCTCCTCAAAGCCTTCTCTTCTTCAGGCTGAAGAGCCCCAACTCTCTCAGCCTGTCCTCATAGGAGAGCTGCTCCAGCCCTCTAAGCATCTTCATGGCACTCCTCTGGACCTGCTCCAACAGCATGTTAATAAACTTGAGGACAATTAGATTGTTTTTGCTTTATCCATTTTACAATTTCATTTTACACAATGTATCCACTGTTTCCTTTACTGTATTCACCTTCCATGGACTTTTTACTCTATTTGCTTTGTTGTAGTTGATTTTAAGACATAGTGGAAGTATTCAGTCACAGTGTACTAATTCTGTGTTCTCACATGTTTAGAAACAATGCACATTAGTTATTTTTTCAAACTGCATAATAGTTTATGAGAATGAGGACCTACTACTGTGATTCCTGCTTTTCCTGCTCCATTAACCCACAAAACTCATTTTCTAACAAAATATAAATCTATTCCAAAACAAATGTAATCTCTAATATTAATTAGGTTTTGTAATGCTCTTAAGTAAGATATTAAGCATGATCTTTTCTTAAGTATATTCATGATTTCTATGGAAGAAGGTTTCAAAATGCTTCTAGGAAATTACTGGGGGGGGCGGATGTTTGTGATGTTTTTATGATTAAGCATCCCTAATCACTCCCACTCATCTTCATCTGTATGCAAATGTGTACTTTCAGAAAATAATACACCTGCTTTATTTCTTACCGTTCCAGTCATGGATATTTTTTTTTATTGCTATGCTCTTCTGTCAAATTTGAGGGTATTTGTTTGTTTTAGTTCATTGTTCACATGTTTAACAAACAAATGTGCATCCCAAGCTACGTCTTTTAAAAAGTTTTATTCTCCTTCTTACTGTACTGCAAGGAAATATGATCTCCTAAGCAAATACTAAATTGTGTGCTGAAATGGCTATTTATTCATATACTGTACAGTTTGTTCTTTCAGATGTTTTGAGTTAATTGTGGCTTAAATAATTTTCTGTTCTTTCATATACAGCATTCCCATGTGGATTCACAGGAGACTGTAGATTTCTTTTGTGGACAATGGTACACTATTATCTGTCTGACAATGCAACATACATATTTTATTAATAATTTTGCTTACAAATAAGAGAATTATGAGTGGTGTCAGTAAAAAAGGTTGCATGTAAAACTACACATATTAATAAACTCCATGTGCAGAATTTGGGGTTTTTTTTGTTTCTTTTTGTCAAACACAAATTAAAATGGAAAGTGAAATAATGTTAGAATGACTTCCTTCTAGACTTACATCCATATTTTTCTTTAAAGCAAATGTGCTTCCTCTGAATTTACGTAGAGAACATGAGATCCAGACTACTTCTTCCTTAAGTAAGAGTTGCTTTGTTTCAACCAAAACTAATTTTTTTTTCCCTCAAAAGAGAAGTAAGCAAGTTGATTAGTGTGACACAATTTAGACTTATGAATGCCAGTCATGTGATGTTTTCTTTCCTTCCCTATGGCAGAAATTGCATATGGGGAGTAAGTCACTGGAACACCACCTCCTGCCATTGTAACAATGTGTCACCCAAACCTATTATTTTTCAAACACTAACAGAATCTCTTCAACGAACCCTAAAGTTGCAGACACATTTTTTTTCAATCATCACTTGGCCTGTTGCAGGAAGCTGAAGTCCCACCATTGAACCCATGATAAATTTCATTGTATAATAAAATGAATGCAAATGAAGCACAGCACCGTTGTGGTGAGTTAGACAGCAGTAGAGAAAAAGCAGAACACTCACTTATTGACATTATCAAATATATAATAAATGCACTGACTTTTAAATCAACTCCTATTCAATTATTAAAGGGGCCAAGGGAGCATATTGTTGGCTTCATAAGGAAGAAAATTAAACCAGCTCATTGGTTACTAATTAACAGTCTTATTGCTTAATGCCTTTACATTTAATAAATACTCCTGCATCCAGTGAATTACTACTGTCCATTTCCTTTTTCATCAACATGTAAAACATGACATGTTATTTCTTCTGCCCACACATATGAAGGAGTTAAGTGTTTATGTTTTCAACATTTGTATTAAGACATTTCCAACAGCAATTAAGATATTTACAAATGTTATTGTTTCCAGAATTAGTAAACAATCTTGTAAAAATGCAGTAAAATGCACCTCTGGTTTGTTGGGTTTTTATTTTGTTGTTGTTGTTTTGTTTTTACTACAGATTAAATTTATGTGATAATCCTTAAGCAAACCACAGGTTTCCTGGATAGAAACTTGCAGGGAAAGGGTGAGGACAGATGGACCCCACAAGGAAAGCAATAAGCTGTCATGACAGTGCCTGCAATAGAATGAGTTTGAAAAGAGTGATTGAGATAAATGTGTTTATTCTTCCATAAATTATGCTTTACTATAATTTTAACTCACTCCAATCACATGTGCATAGTTTTTGCTTTTACAGTAACTTGTCTACAACTATCTGGAAGGATGTTGTGGAGAGGCTGGTGCTGATCTCACAGGTGATAGGTAGAACAAGAGGGAACAGCCTCAAACTGCAACTGGGCAGGTTTAGATTGGACATTAGGGGGAAAAAAAAAATCATAGAAAGAGTGGTCAGGTATTGGAATGGGGTCCCCAGGGAGGTGGTTGAGTCACCAGCCCTCGATGTGTTTAAAGGTCGTTTGGATGTGGTGCATGGGAATACAGTTTAGGAGTGAACCTTGTAGAGTAAGGATATCTGTTGGACTTAGTGGTCCTGAGGGGCTTTTCCAACCTGAATGTTTCTGTGAAAAAAACAAGGCTGAAAAGCATATGTATTCAGGAATGTAATGTCCTGTTCATATTATATTTATACTATTTCATTAACAGAACATTTGCATTGATATATTGTTATCTGTATTTCATTAAGAGAATACCCAGTGATTTATTTTAAGGCAGAGTTTGGGGGTGGTAGAAGACAGACTATAACCACTCCTACACATGACCCAATAAATGTCCTCAGGGCAACGTGACACAGTGGCAGCTATGACTGTTATATCCACACTGCAGATACACTTCTTATTTTTTGTTACTAATAGATGTACTATGGACTGCTATGAAAACAAGTAGAATTATCCTGCATCGGGGCCTATGGTTTTTAATTCCTGTAGTCAAGATCAGTCCTGGTGCCAGTATCTAGGTGATTGGGAGAGAGGGAAGGAACAGGTTCAAGCTGAGGCTTACCAGTGATCCAATATGTAGTATTTTACTTTAAAAAACCAAAACAAAATAGAAACCTTGTTATGTTGGTATTTCCGCTGGGTTTGTGAACTGAATCAGCCTACAAACATCTGAGATGCATCTAAAGAAGGCAACAGGAAGAAATGCCTCTGGGACTCATAGAATTAAACCAGCACACGTTCAGCTGAATCTAGGGTCTCAAAATATGAAATAAGTACAAGAAAATACTGCATTCTTTAGCATTGTGCATATATAAAATAATGGAAATAATTTCCTAAATTGAAATTAAAATGCACTCTAACTAAGAGCTGATTTTTTTTTCTGGGAAAGTAAGCAGTGTCAATACGTTATTAACTAGGCTGAAGAAGGTTATTTCCATGGAATTTCTCTCTACTCATTTGTGAGGTAAAAAAAGCTTCTCTAGAAGTCGATTCCAAACAAGAACCTCATTTTAGATATTTTGGTTCACCTCAGGAGAAAACTAATCTCTTCATGTACTGTGAAGGTTGAGAAGACTAAGAGACTAATGTTAAGATAATGTTTATGATTGCCTTCCACCGACTTCAGCAAGATGCAAATCAAGTCCTAATGAGTGAAAATGCAAAGAATTAATCTAATTTGGTGCAAAACTCAGCTTTGGTAGATTTAAGGAGGCTTTAGACTTCAGAATATTATTCAGGAACTTAAGAATAGTGTGGAAAAGACTTTATGTGGTGTAAGCAATTGTGTTTGTTGGCATTGATTTCCCCTTACCCTTGACACACACACATTTCCCTAGAGGACAATGTGGAATGTTTATAACGAGGCAAAAAGTTACCAGCAACTAGGACAGAGAAGAGGTAATCTCAGCCAGTAGACACGAAAATATCTGGGGGGGGGGGGANCATTAAAATGTGTGGGGGGGGGGGGAAGCATTTATTTGTTCTAAGTCTGGATTTGACCTAAAATAAATTTTTTTTCATTTTATGTTTTGATTTTCTAAAATGTTACTGTTGCTCTCAGATGAGGATATACAAATCACTAATAGAACTCCTGCGTCTTGCTTTACTGACATTTTCCTTACATTACTATATAGTAGAGCTTTGTGCTGTGGTACTCCCTCCTAATGATCCATTGACTATTTGTATAGCAATAGGTAGGTGTAAAAATCTCACAGTTCCCAGTATCGGTATTGATTAGATTGCTAAGTCTGCTTTTAGTTTTTGTTTTATTTAGGAACCTCTACTCTGCAAACATTTCTTTCAACTGTGGCGAAACAAACAAGTTCAACACATGCTTAAAATAAATAAAACTGAAGCTAAAACTCTAGAATAAAACATTAAGAAATACATTTTTCACAAGAGTTTCAGGATGATTTTGTGTTCTGGTGTATTAGGAACAAATATTTGGGGGGGAATTTGAGAAACAGGAGAAAGAAATTCACTACTATTTCTGACAGTACAGAAATGAGAACAGAAAGCAAAATGTTAAGCGTATGTTTAGCGTAAGATGAAAGTCTTTTTTTCTCTTTCCTTATGTTTTCTAGATAAATAAAAATGGCAATTACATGTTCAGGAATCTGTAGGTTACACTATGTCAGCTCAGATTTAGCTTTCTTTTCTTTTTCTTTCTTTTTTTTTTTGTTTTTTGTAACAACCTACTCATGAAGGAGAGATAATATTTTTTTTTTTTTGCTTTCTCAAGTGAAGGAAAACTGCCACTTGGATGGGGTATATCTGCTTTGTGCTTTATAGCACATCAAGTCTGCTTCATGACATGCTCTACACTAAAATGTTAATAATGTTTGGGTTTTTTTAATACCTGCACTGCTTTATTACCTTGGTATGACCAAGTTCTAAAGTATGTCCTTGAGTCTGCAAACACTTACACATTTGTGCTTAAGTTTACCCTTGTGAGCAGTTCCTTGCGTTTCAAATAACCTCCAGAAGGCCTGTTACATTTCCTTCCAGTCCTCTCTCTCCTCATTTATTTTATTGTTATCTAAGGGAAAGGTGGGACTGTTTGTGCTTGTTACTCCCATTTCTTGTGTTGTGTGTGATTTCAGTTCTTGAAAAAATAAAATGCTGTTTACCATGGAAAGGAGATAAATACACCACTCTACATGGATGTTGTAGCCTTCTTGTTTTACACAGCTTCCAGTCCAGTTCCAGACTATTTGAGTACAGCTGCCATTCATGATTAATCCAAGAAAATTGCACGGTGATTTTGTACAATTAACAAATGGACAAGAATGACATCAGAAAACCCATTTAATTTGTACTTTGGCTTCCAACTCTCATCTGTTGGGGTGAAAAGCCAATCAGTGCACCAATTCACCATGCTACCTATATTTCTTCTCTTATCTTCGTCTTCATACCATTTAAGTCTAAAAGGTACCCAATAATATTGTTGAAACATGCATTCCCTTCATCCAGAAGCAGATTTAACTTTTTGTGAAGGCCACTGATTTCATCATGTGGGTGACTGTGGTTACAGAATAAGCTTAGATGATCCTTATGTCTTTTGGAAAACTGCAGGGTTAGTTGTGCAATCTTGCTACTGACTCAAATTTTATATGTTTTATTAACCTCCAGAACTTGCATGGAAAAAAGAAAAATACTTTTTTTTCCTCTTCCCTTGAGCAGACTTCTTTTTAGAGAAGATCCTGGTTCTTATCTGACTTCTTGTTTTAAGGGATATTTTCCCACATCTTGGGCTTTATTTAAACTATTAACAACAATCCTAGAAGTTTTGTGTATAAGTCTGATACTAATATTACTGTGGACTATAAAAGTGAATATCCCTACCAACATCTGTAGCTCAAACTGATCACCTTTTAAACAGTAAAGTCAAAAGATGTCTATACCACTGTCACTGTGCTGTAGCTATCCCTGCTTTTCTTCAACAAACATGCTGACAGTGTACATTTCCTCCTTCACAGAGAGACAATGTATTTAACTGGTTTAATTATTCAACATGAAGCAATGATGGGTATCAAACTGTCACGGATTGAGTTGAATCTGCTGCTGTTTTTCATACCATGCTGCAGTCATTCCAGCTTCAAAAATGAAATACTGGCTGAAGCAAAGTACTATAGGGCTTGAAGTTCAGATTGTAGCATAGGAGGCTTCCTGTTCCAGTTCCTGGTTCTGGATTCTTGGGTGTGGAGCTTTTCCACTGGGATGACAATGGGACAAGTAGGGATGAGGGGAGTAGTTTTCTGGCTTGGGCTTTTGGCTCATTTGCTTCTGCTTGCTGCTGCTTTGTGCCATGCTTTTTCTGCAAACAGGCTAAGGTAANGTTTTGCCTCACTTCTGTGACCCTTTGGTTTGATTTGACCCATTTTGTTCCAATTTAAACTAAAACAAACAAACCCAAACAAGGAGGAAAAAGAACAACAACAAATCCAATTCTTCAGTAACACTTAAAATATATGCTGCAGTCAGTCACATTTTTTTTTCTGCAAAAGAATAATTTTGAATGCTTTTTTCTTGTTTGTAACTTGTAAGAAGAGAAGACAAAGATTATTGGTGTATTTCAGTAAATAATATGGAACTAACAAATGCTGTTAAAAAGTTGGTCACAGTAGTTAGATGGAGTACAAATGGTGATTTTACAGTCAAATAGCTATTTAGATACAGATTTGTAAACTCCACCAAGATCAGTTTACTAGATACTTACTCTACATACATTACATTAATAATAGTATTTCTTTAAATGATAGATGTCTTATATTGTGTTTATAGACCTATTTGCACCTCTATTAACTGCAGCAGGAGACATGCATATATTAATGAAAATAATTTGACCTTAGATAGTATGATTAGAAACCACCTCTTAGTAATTTACTTCATCTTCCTGAAAAAAAATTAATCAATCTTTTTATTATTCATAGACATCCCTAAAGATGTTGGTCTTGCCATTTCCTTGTTCACACAGACTGTGGTGAATCAGGTCTAATGGCAACATTATAAACGAAACAGCTCCAGGGAACAATCTCCATCACTGAAAGCTCATAATATCAAGTGGTGGGCTCTGTCTCACACTACTCATTGAGGATGGGATCTAGAGGTTTAAAAGGTTCATTTTTTCCCCTCACTCTGTTACTCTTATTCCCGCAGTCAAATTAAATACTATGTGCCAGCAGTTTTAAGATTCAAATAACACTTTCTCAAATAGATCAATAAACCTTGAGTGAATATTAGACTGCTAATGCTACTTTATAAATTGTTCTCTAGGGTCTATATTACAATTGCAAATATTCCAAGTATGATTAGCTAAGTGCTTTTAAGATAGTAGTATGATTTTGTTGTTTTTTCCAGAAAATATTTAATCTTGGGGAAAAACCCTTCCTCTCTTGTAATTAAATAGATTTTCGGCTCATATAAATGCTTTTCACTTCAGGGAAGTTATCTTATCCTATGCGTAGTTTAACTTCAGGGGGAAAAAAAAAACAAACCTAAAAGCTTCTCCCAATATTTTCAAATGCTCCCTTTTGGATTAAAAGTTGGAAACAAACTGAGCATCACTCAAGATAACAGCTCTGAGAGACACAAAAGGCATGTTGATTACAGATTCTGCTCTTCAACTTACAGTTCTACAACCTGGACAAGTGATCCATTCATTTGCCAGCAGAAGTGCACTAAAAAGAAACAGTTCAATACTCAGCTATCTTTACTTAATTTCAAGCTATTGAATTGAGTGTCAGTCAATTGCACAGTTATTACAAAGTGCTATACACATGTATTTTAAACAGCACATTTTCTTAACTCAAACCATTTTTCCTTTTTAGAAACCATTGCAATTAAGCAATCAATTGTGGTAATGGTAACAGCCACAAAACATTTATTACTTAATGTGATTATTTAATTGTAGAAAACAAACCCAACCCAAACCAAACTGAAAATCCTATCTTGCTTTTTTATTAAACCACCATTTCCCCAAACTAAGGGCTTTTCTAGGCTAAAGTATTTCTCACTTTCTCATAAATAAGTTTTTTTTTTCAGGTTACTTATCATAGGATTTGATTATTTGCAAAAACTAAATGGACTCACAATAGCACAGCAATCTCATTCTAATTTTACCCTCACCTTTTCCACCTTGATCCAAGTCCTATTTTTCTCATCCCCTTTGTATAGTGACTATGAAGATTTGAAGTGAATTTTCAGCTTTGTTCTGAATGCTGAGAGAATTGTGGTCAATTTAATGTCTTCTGACAGGGAATATGAAATCTTTTGTTCTGTTTATTGAATTAGCCTCTATTCTGCTCCCATGAGCTTTGTTTTTCAGGTTGATAGACTAACAATTAATACATAAAAGAGCAACTGAGGATGAGAAATATACTCTGCAGCACACAGGAAGAACATTTTTTAGAGGACTTTAACATTTAGGAAAAAAAATACATATTTGGTCTGCCGATTTTAAAACATACCACTAATCAGAGTTCATTGTACTTAAAGTAATATATATTTCAGTAATGAATTCAGGGAGTTTTCACTGGAAAAAAGCAAAGCCTTTTATCACAACACAGCAGACTGAGGTACAGCTTTAAAGTGATTCTCAGTTGCAAAAATCCATTTTCAAAATTTTCAGTTATAACTGAATGGCAGTTATCCAAATGGACTGCACCGATGGCCTGGTTAGCTTGAGAATCCCTCTCTATAAGGTGATAGGTTGGAAGATGAGAAATTTACAAAATTTAACAGAATATTCTCTTCTCACATCATTTTCTGTCTTGGTAGAACCTGAATTTGTATAACTGCTCTATCCCGAGAGCTGATTCCTCTGAGACACTGGGAAAGGTGAAAGCTTAGAACATTATACACATCAGAGATAAATAAACAGCATGATGGAAGTATTGATATCAGAGATGATGGGCTCATACAGTTATTCCCCAGAGGAAATATTCCTGTAAATATATGTGTTTATATAAAGTTTATTAAAACAATAAAATAAATTGAGAACAGCAGAATTAAGAGGGGAAAAAATACACAGAGACATCGTATGTGTTCTTTAGACTTTTCTTTATTAATAGACTAATAAAGGAGTGGGAGAATTATGCTTATTTTAAAAAAATCAAATGCAAAATTCTATTGATGTCTGTTACTAGTGAATAGGCACTATGAAACACTAAGGAATTGTCTATATTGCATTTATAGTTTATGGGATATTTGAGATGTGCTTACAACATCCAAGTATCATTTGTACTAGGCAGCTTAAACAATTTCAGGGAACATATGCATTATATATGAAATATGTAAGTTTCAGTTGAATAAACACTCAAGTTTCCCATCAACTTCAAACTGAGTACAATTTAGAGTGCAAAAATGTGTATTATAGGCATCTGACATTTCTTATTTAAAATGTTGTGCTTTATCTAAATTGGATGTGTTTGGGATCTTTAAGTATTAAATAATTACAGGTGGAGGGGTGAAGAGCTGTGTACGTAATATTTCACCGCAAATTATATTTATGGGCACTAAGGCAGATTTTATCATCACCATATTGTACCAAACTCATGTGTCATGAACACAGAGGCATTTCAGAATATATGGCTGGTAAAGCTGTTGTGAATGCTTGATAATACTTCTGAAGAAGGGGTAAATAAATATTCTGATAACTGGATGCTCCATGGGAGAAACAGAGTTTAATAACAGAGTTTGTTTTCTTTTGGGTAAAATCTCATTGTGTTCTTAAACCATTATTTTACAGTTATCATATTTTTATTAGCTATAGCTAAAATGCAATCTTAAGTTGTTAAAAAACAATGAAAGCATATTCACTTTCTGTAAGTACTTATTTAGGAACAAACCAGCTTGAATGAAAAACTTATAGGTACAAAATGGTTGTCTGACATAGGAAACTGTTACAATTAATTTGTGGTAAATACTGCTGCTGCTGAAGTCAAAAGAATGTGGTTTTTGTTGGTTTTTTTTCCCTTGTTAAAGGAATGTGATTTCCTTCAAAATAAACTGCATCGTGGTAATCCTTCTGAAAGAAAATGGGCAGATTTTAGCAATATGCTCTGAGAGAATTATTCTGCTTTACATTGATATAAAAACAATTTCACAACATGAGGAAAAAATTTAATCCACCCTCCTATTAACACTTCACCCATGAAAATCAAATCAAAACATTTGATCATGCTCTTACTGAATTCAGTGTATTAAATTTAATAGAACGACAACCTCATCACAGTTAAGTCTAGCACTGGCCCTGCTGCTGTAATTATACTTTAGCAATATTAGTTTCTTTTTTCCATCATCTTTTTACTTCATTTCCCTTGACTGAAGTGCAATTTCACCAAAATGTAGTAGACTAATCATTAAATGGCATCAGCATATAGACTGAAACTTTAAATTGGCAATCATAACAGTAGAGTACCAGAAATTTGTAGAAGCAGAACTGTGTCTTCTGCTGGGTGCGTGATAATTGTTTTCTGCTCATTTACATCCAAAAGTAATTAAATGCTACAACAAAACTATGTACTGTAGTGCTGGTGCAAAGTCTGCTGTTTGGAGGTTATGCAGAGATTCCATGAAAAACATCACAGTGGGAACTGTTATTCATTTGCATTGTCACCTCCTAAAATTTTGCGGAAATGTACCCTTGAAAGAATTAGGTCACACAAATGTGGCCTAAGGGCTTCTCCTTTCAATTTTCCTCAGTGGAGTTCTGTGACTGATGAGATAAAAACTGTTCTACATCAATAATTTTTTGAGTTCGTTTCCTGAAAAGTTTATTTGGCTTATGGAAATGAACCATCTTTATCACTCAGTGGGGAAATTTCCTTGTCTTTCCTTCCAGATTTGGTTTCTCAATACAAACACAGTGCTGTTACAGTGCACATAAAGGTGTAAAATAAATGTTGGCAACTGTAATTGCAGAATCACAGAACCACAGAATGCTAGGGGTTGGAAGGGAACTCTCTGGATCATCAAGTCCAACCACCATGCCAGAGCAGGATCACTTAGGGCAGGTCACACAGGAGACACGTGTAAACACCCACAGATGGGTCTTCAGAGTCTCCAGAGAAGGAGACTCCATCACGTCTCTGGGAAGAGTAATGATCTTCTGAAGCTTCCTTGAGACAGTAGTAGATAAAACAATGCATTAAAAATGCATGTTGCAGTAATGCAAGAAAATTATTACAGCAAACTTTGCTTTCTATGGATATTACAATTTACATATAAATGCAGTTTCAAAGCTGAGAAATTTTCTTTCTTATGTCATCTTCTACCAAAGACTCTGTGTTTAATGGTCATATGTGCCTTTTCCTGCTAGAGGGATAATGATTAGTTGTTGTTTTCTTGTGGTTTTGTTCATGTGGGAAAAAAAAAGTTATGTTTTGGTTTTGTGGTTTTTTTTAGTTGAAAATAAGCTGATTAATCACTGTAGTAGGTAGACTCTCAGTTTTCTCAAACTCATTCATTACATGGGGAGCAGTATTAGGTTCTTCATTTCTTAATACTTTGTACATGCTTGCCTTGCTTGCTTTAATTAGGAAATGCTTTGATATAAAATAAACACACTTTAGTTCTGATCAGAGGCTCCCCTTGTTACAAAATTAATATAAAAATAGTAAACAATAATATTTTGTGTATGACTATAAAATATTGTTTAATAATAAAAAAATCGGGAAATCCCATAATATTCACTTGGAATTTTGGTCAACAGTAAGTAGTTTCACACATGGTCTTTATAGACACTGAGTTAAACAGTTTAAGCAATCAGAACTTGGGAAATAGGAACTCAAAACCAGGAAAAATTCTAAGAATGCTTATGGAGCCTTAACATTAACTCTAGCATATGTACTCATGACACATTGATCACTGATTAAGTTTCCTGTACAATGCCACTTCCAAAAACCATGATTATGATCCCAAGGGTAAAAATGCAAAATACGTTCCAGGCAGAGGGAAGAATAAAACTGAGTTGCTGCAAGCTGCAAACAGGTGGCTGCTGTGAACAATGCTTTCTGCAGCCACGACCCAGCTACATGATCTGCTAATGGGGCTCAGCAGGGCTGGAGAGACACTGTAGGAAAGGCACATTTTCAAATTATTCCCCATCAAAGATGCCTTTTGAAAATCAAAGTGATGAATAGGCACACGCATCACTCGTTTTGGCCAATGAATTCAAAGTTTTTGTGACTCCTGTGACTACAGTGGCAGTGGAGGGACTGCCCAAGACATCTGACAGATAGCGCTTGCTGCTAGCCCTCAGGGCAGCTATGCTGAAGCCAATCCCCATTGTTCAGCCTCCTCATCAACTCCTGGACCCTGACAGGGGAGGAGAACGGTGGCCAAAACCAGTCTGTCGGGATTTCTGCCCTGCCAGGACACTCCTCCTGCTCTACTCTGCCCAGGGGAGGCCCCATCTGGAATATCTCCGTTCCAGAAGGATAGGGAACTGCTTGAAAGAGTCCAGCACAGAGCCACAAATATGATTAAGGGAATGAAACATCTTCCTTATGAAGAAAGACAGGAAGCTTGGGCTCTTTAGTTGAGAGAGGAGACTGAGGAGTGACCTCATTAGCATTTATAAATATGTAAAGGGTGAGTGCCAAGAGGATGGAGCCAAGCTCTTCTCAGTGATACCTGATGACAAGATAAGGGGCAATGGATGGAAGTTGAGGCATAGGAAGTTCCATGGAAAAATAAGGAAATATTTTTTCACCATGAGAGTGACAGAACACTGGAACAGGCTGCCCAGGAGTGTTATGGAGTCTCCCTCTCTGAAGATATTCAAAACCTGCCTGGATGCATTTCAGAATGAGCTGGCATAAGTGATCCTACCCTGGCAGGAGGGTTGGACTAGATGATCTTTCGAGGTCCCTTCCAACCCTTAATGTTCTGTGATTTTGCAGTCACATACACACTTTCATGACAGTTTCCTGAATCAGATCTGTATCTGATGATATTGCATGATACCACAAACTGCATTTATATAAAGTAAAATTTCTTTTACTGAGAAAATTTGTATAAATGCTGTTAAATTTCATGTTCTGAAGCTCCTAGTATACATACTTAAATATTTTATTAATTTCCCTTCATTTCCTCCTAATTTTTTTAACAGAGTTTTTTGAGTTTGTTTATTTTTATCTAATATCTTCCTTAAGCTTACAATGTTATAGATTATGCCAATAAGTAGTTTACATTTGTTTATTTTGCTTTATGGTCATGACAGTTTTTCTTGAATATTTGGAAGGACCAGGACCTCTTGTGAGTAAAATGGAGAAAGATCTTATTTATATAATTTCTATAGATTGTGCAGTACTAGTATTATTAACTGTTGCGGTGTAAATGTGAAGAATATAAATAAGAAAAATACACTATAATATAAAGAATAAGTAAGCTTGTATCACTTTTAGATCAGTTATAATGTCTGTAAAAACATAAACAGCTATGAATAAGTGAAGATAGATGCAGAATAACCATCTGCTAGGAAGTTAGTTCAAGTCAAAACACTTAAAACTTGGCAGTGTAGATATATTCATGTAAATCTGTATTTAGGCAGCTAAGAACATAGTCTCGTGTACAGATGTTCTGATTCACTGCAGCCTTCATTTGGGACTGGTGAGGACTTAGGATCTGCCCAGTCATGTAGCTGCCAAATTTGGCAATCTCTGAAAATATTGGTACAAGTTCATAGTCTAAGAAAAGGTCTGTCTTACAGATTCTTCTATGCCAGATTAGAAGCACAAAGGTCTAAAGAGTCTCTCTCCATGAGAGCAAATCTGGTGAAATCCCCCGATCACAAAGTTACAGGTTTAAAAATACATAGGCTGAAGAGTGCTGGACTTGTTTCCTGGGATGGTGCTTTGCCACTAGGTTTTCATACAATAACAATGAAGGCAGCTACTGCTGCCATTGTTCAACCTTTTTGCCTGCTGTCCTAACACAAGACTTATGAGGTCCCAAGAGTTATTCAGTTTTACAAGTCTTTCCCCACCCTCTACTCCCATCACTTTTAAATTCATTGTTCAAATTCAATCAAAAAGGAAAAGCAGCAGAATTCCTGGCAAAGTAAGAATCTAAGTAGAAGGGAAATATCCAAATTTATGTCCATGGTGAAAGAAATATTGCTAAGGACACATACAAGGTGTTAGAACCAGCTTTAGCTCATATTATCTTTTAGCTGGTGGAACAATTATTGTAGTAAAGAGATGTAGCACAAATCCGACGTGCATTCATTTTTACCCAGAAGGAATGGCAATAGTTATCTATGCTCATGTAAACTTCTGGACTGTGGCTCCAGTGTGGATGAAAGCAAGTTTTCCTGACAGCTACTGCTGTGAGACTCACTGAGCAACCTTTCACTCACTTGGAACTAACTCCTACTTTAACCTGTGAGATGTGGCTAGTGCAGCCATACCAATTCTCCTGCAAAGCCCATGTGACAAATAACCAAGTGCTGTAATTCCTGCCTTGGTCTGAAAATTCCATTATGACTGTAGAAGACTTCTAGGGTGATACTGTCTTCTGCCTTGTGTCTTTAATTCTGCCTGGATGTTTTCACAGTTGTGTTCCCTGAGTGTATGAAATCTAGTCAGTTTACCTGAAACATTTGAGTGCCATTTTTGTTTCTTTCATATAAAGTTCTTATCTAATGATACTATTTTTCATACAGAACTAGAATCATTACCCCTCCTGCAGCCAATCTAGGCTGCTAGATACAAATATATCACAATACTGAGGATTGTGTTGTAATGGAGGGTAATTAAGTAATAATGCAAGATAAGATTTTTTCAAAATTAACATTGTTTATTAATCTTGATATTCAGGATTCTCGCTACCTGCCCAATAATTTTAATAATACTTAGGTTCTGTGCAATGGTCGTGAAAACATTTTATAAAGGAATAACAGAATCTGGAACACTCAGGAAATAACTAGCAGTAATACAACATTAAACCATTAGAACTGGAAAGAGGTGTTCTGCAGTCATTATACTGCTTGCTCACTAAACAGACTAAGGAAGCTCCTTTCTGCTTTAAGGCAGAAGGCTAGGATTCAGTTAGAGAATTTCTTGGAGAGTTTTGCTAAAGGCTTTGGTAATGAGGCTTTTAAGTACCCACCCACAAAAATATTGTATCTCCAGATTTCCCCCAGGGCTAACCCAGTTCCCAGAGAGCACCCAAACACTTGCAGGGAGTTCCACCCGTGTCCTGTTAGCTACTGAGGCTTCTGATCCTCCCAGGCTCTTAGCAGGGGTGCTGGGAGAGAAGCAATCTGTGACCTGGTCATCATTCCCTTTGACTCCCAACTTGGCAGAAGACTTGCAGAGGGGCAAGCAGGATGTCTTGCAGATTTGCAGTCTTGTCAGAAGACAGGCAGGTGTCATGTTAGCTAAGCAAGCTTAGCATGTAGAGGTATTTGATGCTGATTCCAGGTAAACTCAAAGCAGTTTCCAGGCAGACAAGCCCAAAGTATCAGGGCCCGTTATGCAGCAGAGGTAGCTTATAGCTTAGCAAACATAGTGCTGTAGATCATGGCAGGATGCAGCAACAGTGAGGATGAACACTGCCAGAAGCAGAGAGCACATTAAGGTAGAACAGCAATAGTGGCAGCAGCAAGCACGTTGAGTTACCTGCTCATCTATGAATGTAGCCCTAGTCTAATGGGCCTTTGGACACACATTAGCCAATCAGAATGGCAGTGTATTGCTTCCAGTTTAAGCTTCCCCGGGGACTCAAAATATAGCTAACAGAAACCAATACAATAATAACAGGATGCCTTCCCCTCTCCCCCCTCCCCTTTGGAAAGAAAGGAATTAGGTGTAGGGAGAGAAGCAGTAAAACACCTAAGGAACAGTCTTGCTTTGATTTGGAAGTTGAAAGAAAAAAACTTTAACGATAAAAGGCATTTAAGGTAGGGGACTTACAAAGAGGTATAGGAAAGGGAAAAAAAAACAAGATACAAAAATATATATATACAACCAGATTGATGACAATGGAGAGGTAGAAAGTCAGGAAGGGATGTCCACCTCGTGGAAGAAAATGGGCACGTGGTAAGACAGGAAGAACAGGAACAAAGGTGGTGCAGGCAGGCCAAGACAGCGGGAAAACAGGAAGCTCCTCTCTTTATATAGGGGGGTCCAGAGAGGAAGTGGGAGTGGGCTAAACACTACACCTGGAGTCAGACAGACCACCCGCTGGGAGGAGTCAGGAGGACCTGGGTCAAGTTCAGACCACTCCTAGTCCTTCCCCCCCCACCTGGCCGCCCCGGGAGGATTAACCCTTTACAGGCAGTTAGCCAAGCTTAACCATATCAGGTAAAGTCAGGGCTTACTTTTACCTTCTAGGGCAGAACACAAACAAGTGTATAAACATGTGTGGGTACCCTGCAAATAAGTTTGGACAGACGCAGAGACATCAGGCCCCTTTGTCTTCCTTTCCTGAGGCTGCTTTTCCCAACAACAGAAGGAGGGAGAGCAGAAAAACATGTCTGGGCAAGCCAGGACATGTTTGTGCCTATTTAGCCTGTTTAGGGCTTCCATGACAAATGTAAACAAACTGATATTAGCCTGACTTATTCCATGACTCCTGAGTATTCAGCGGTGGTGGATATAATCTCTGCCAGACAACTACCAGTAGTTTCAGGAGTTGCTGAGGCAGATGGCTGAGGCACTCAATCTGATAACGAAAAATGTCTAAAATTACTTACTGACTCTTCAGCACTTTTTTTATATTAAGGAGAGAGGAAAATGTATGCCTTTCTAAAACAAGGCTATTACCAAAACAACAAGAAATCTCTGAATTTCTCTATTTTTTATCAATTAAATGAAAAACAAGGAAGTTAATAGGAGAGGTCTTAAGCACTGGGAGGCTGTTGCTACCTTTCCTGTCATGGACTACTAACAGCTTCAGTTCACTTCTTCCATCTTAAAAAGTCAAATTGCTGTTGAAGCCAAATATTTACATTAATAAAGATGATATTCCCTCCTAATCATTCTCCGAAGTAAACTTGTAAGTAGGTGAAATTCTTACACGGAACTGTAAAAGCAAAGATACTGGATCCTAACTACAGACATGTAAAGAAACCTATCTACATGTTCACCTTGTTTTGCTATAGAATGACTGGAAACTCAAACAACTCAGATACAACATGTCAATCAGCACCCAATATGATACTTTAGATTACACTGTGGAATAACTATGCTTATCCATAATATCTATATATATATACGTTCATATAAATTAGAACCTTTATGGAACATAGTTAAGAAAATTAATTGGCCAGATGAATGTCCTTGGCTTTCGTTCCTCCACTTACAGCCTTTGTTTTCCTTTGTCTTGTACTCTTCCCATGTCCACATTCTTGTCTCCAGGACAAGAAGTGTCTATTTTACTTACCAGTCAAGCATCCAATAAACTTTGGCTGTGCTAGGACTTTTTCCGGATATCACTCACCATTCAGTGATGAATTTTTTTCAGTGACTCACAAAGAATTTTACTCACATTAATTAATGGAGACTAGTATATGTTTTTCTTTTCCATTAAAGTAACATCCCATACTTCCGTTCAGAAGTCATCATTCTACGCTAGCTTCTGCCGTCAAAAAATGCTCAGTAATATTTTCTGAAGCAGAGTTTTCAGTTTTCTTGGCGTAGTGCTTCCACAGCACCAATTAAACACTGCAACTGCGGAGCTGTATCACAGACCTGTAAAGTCACTGCAACCATTAACCTTAAACAATGTAGAAGGTTGAAACAGTCATCTGTGGCCTGCTGGAGAGAGACAATAAGGGAATTTTGTGAGGTGTTACTTCCCCTTTCTCTGGAGGCTAATCCTACCCAGAGAAATAAGCGCTCCAGGAAAACTCAAAATATGTGCTTCTTAGGTTTAAGTTATGCTGTCACCCAGGTTATCTTTTCAACATGTCCCAATTTGAATTAAAAAAGCCCCCAGACCCTATGGCTTTCATAGAATTTCTATTTCATTGTTATTAATGCAAAGCTTGTTATAATGTGCATGTAGTCTCAGATCATCCAAGTATAAGGAAGCATATTTAACTTGCCAGGGAAGTATTTTCTTGACAGCTTTTTACTTTTGTTCTTCTTTGTAATACATGAAAATGCAAACTTACAAATATTCTCTGCTGAGCTATTGTGCTCTGCTAAGCTATTTAACTGGTTTCCTGCCATATCACTTACTTCTCTTGCCTCTTCCTCCTTGTCCTGACATGCTTGTGTGTGTGTGTGTGTATGAGCTGTTTTCCTTCTGAAATGGAACAGTTGTAGGCTTGTCAGGAATGGAAGGGCTGTAAAATGACTGAATTATAAACAAAAAATTAAGATTGCAGTTATGAAATGCAGCTTACTTTAGCTTCATGTTTGGGAGTGTAAGTGGTCATTTTCGCCTTACAATGCCAGGACTGGGTGGAGAATAACAAGTTACAAATTTGCTGACCCTATGCCTTCAGGCTTTAGCACAGCAACATGTCAGGATATCAAACATTCAAATGACCACTACAAGGGAGATTAAGCTATTGTAACTAGTAGACTATCATTGGCTTATGAATACATGATATTTGCAGCAGTTTAGGACAAGCAAATGCAAATTTGTCTGAGAGGGAAAGATTCTTTTTTAAGCTTTAATCTTGCTCACTTTCACTGTCTTTGTAATGCTGTGAAAAAGTATTACAAACTAAACTATAAGCACTGCCTTGCTAGCAGTTGAATGTTTTCTGCTGCAAGGCACCTATACAAATATCCTAAAGGTATTACCTGGGGTCTAATTTACCCTACTGAGCATGGTAAATTAGCATATCCTGTTTGCACAGAAAAGACATTTTTCTTTCTATGCATAGTCCCAGAATATATGAGTTTAAAGGGGTTATTTTTAGTGTTTAAAGTGTGGCTTTAGGAGATCATTTGCTCTTGGATGACTATAATTTTTCAGATGTAAACAATGAAAGAAATAGCATCATTTGTTGCTACTATATTCATGCATGCCAATAGTTAAACTAGATCATGGACACTACAAATCAGAAAAATACACTTTTACTTCTTTTTCCTATAACTGGGTTCTATGATTATGATTCTTTTTGTTTGTTTGTTTTGTTTTGTTTGTTTGTTTGTTTAGAAAAACAGTATCTGGAATGGAAGAAAATACTCTACATTAACATTTTTTACTGGAACAATACCATTTTCTTAATGAACAAAAGTGATAAAGCATAATAAGAAATAATTTTTATACATACACAAATATCTTATTTTTTAAAATATATATGAATATAATTATAATCTCTTTTTTTAAAAAAAAGCTGCTAGCCATTTCCCATTCTGTTGTTTATATACACATCTCTTGTGTGCAATTACTTCTTCTTTATGAGCAATTTTATTTAGGCATCAATGAAATGCTTACGTTCTAGTAACTTAATATTGCAACCCCTTGATGGAAAAGTTTGGAGTATGTTTTAAAAAAGCAGAATCTAGAATCTATGGTACCAGTAGTGGCATAGAAAATGATTCTGTACTGGATAGTAAAGGAACTAATCTTATAAAAGTTGTGAAACATGAGGTTTTGCAGTGTATTGCAAGAGTATGTCAATCTGCTAAATCTCAGTAGGTGTTCTGAGTACTGGGTCAGGTTACTGGAAGAACTTGTGTAAATATCTTCTGTGCTTGCACATACCCACTGGTGTTATAAATAGCTTTCTTTTTTTTTTTTTTTTCACACTATTAACTACTGTTGAGGTTCAGTTTTTTTCTGTTTGTTGGTGTGTTGGGGTTTTTTTTCCAGACTCAGCAAAGTGCTTCTCCTTAGACAAATGAATTAGCAGACAATTGAGGAGCACACAAGTACCAGCACGCTCCACTCTTTGAGTCCCTTCAGTCTTGATGGCAAGATAGATAAATAAGCAGTTGTACCTGAGACAGTTGACTGTTAGTAACCATTGAGATAAATTCACAGCATGCCACCAACCAACCTCCCTTTAATGGATTACCTCACAAGAAATACATATTCAGAGAAATACAAGTTCCTTGGTTCAATTAATATCAGTAAAAAGTGCTGAAAGGTTCTCTAAAGGAAGATATTTAAGTGTCAGCATTTAAAATTACACTTTGAAAATTATCTTAGGTCAGAACAAGATTTGAAGAATTCAGTAAACTATACTGGAGAGCTTTCTTATCGCCATTCCTCAAATGTCTCTTCCTTCAGCTTACTAAATAATCTAAAATGACACCAAAAGGTGCAGTGATTGTTGGGATGACCATGTGCTCTACTTTCTTTTTGTTCAGCTGTAGTCTTGTGCTAGAGGTAAGTCCTCACTAAACTGTGTGCCACAGAACATAGGAGTGCCTTCTATGCATATCAATGTATGGTGTTTTCAGACACCACTTCAGCAGACTGGACTGATGGATGTTTATTTATGCTGGGTTTTTTTCCACATAACTATATTTCCTAAAGCCTTGCACCTTTCTTTATTAAATTGACTTTGATGTGAGATCTCAGACATTCAACACAATAAGGTGGATGTCACTGGACCTCTTGCTTTCTTCATATTTGAGGAACAAAACATATAGCTGTAATTTAGACAGGAAGTGTCCTCTCCAGTTATATTTACTAATGAAATAGTTTTCCTATTAACTTACCTCCTTTCACATTTAATGAAGGAGAAATGCTGAAAAGGATAAATAACAGACTGTTCTGTGACAGACTCCCAAAGCTTTAAAAAAAAAAATTAAAATTAAAAATCAGTCTTCATGTGGCATATATTGTGTTCCTATATTGCTTTCAAAAGGCTTCAACTTTCACAGTTCAAAAGTTGTGCATCTGCAGAAGCACCACACCTAGGGGATATAAATTTCTTTCTTCTTTAAATCTTTTACATTATTGTAAGTAAATACTTACATTTCAGATGCTTGGAAAGCTTCTATGAATTTTTTTTTTCCCAGTAAAATGACTAGCTTTTAATATGCATTTGGGTTTATGTCCTTCCTATGTTCATAAAAAGAATGCAAGTTCATATACTGGGAAGGTAGTTTGTTTTTTTGGTTTTTTTTATCTCCCATATACATTAATCCATCTGAAAAAAAATCAGAAAAACAGTAATCCTATTCCTCAATTTACTCAAAAAAAAAAAAAAATCCAAGATGCACCAGAAGTAGATATCCTGTCTATGTCTTGCTTGAGGATAACATTCTAGTTTCAGAACTCGTTGCCCTTTAAACTGCATAGCCTCTGTCCTTGTCACATAGCACTGAAAGAAATTTTGGCAAATCCACAGAGTCATTCAGAGCTTTCATCTCCTTGTCCCTTCTCAAATCACCGCTCAGCTGACTGTGAGTTCTTGCTTATTTCACTTAATTAGGGAGCAGAAAAATCAGAAAACTGCCAACTTCAGGCATATCCTGTGACTTACAGGCATCTTAACATAATACTCCTATAACTTTTAAGAGAATTTTTTTATATGTTGACCTCCCTGGACAACCTGTTCCAGTGTTCCACCACCCTCATGGAAAAGAACTTGCTCCTAGCATCCAATCTAAGGAGATCCTCTTCTCTAATTTAAAACCATTGCCCTTCATCCTATCAGTACAGGCCTTTGTAAACAGTTCATCTCCAGGCTTCTTGTAGGTCCCCTTCAAGTACTGGAAGGCAGCTCTAAAGACTCCCCAGAGCCTTCTCCTCTCCAGGCTGAACAACTCCAATACTCTTAGCCTGTCCCCGTAGCAGAGATGCTCCAGCCCTTTGTGAGGCCTCATCCCAGGAGATATTCATGGTCAAGCTCAACAAGGCTCTGAGCAACCTGATCTAGTGGAGGATGTCCCTGCCCACTGCAGGGGTGTTGGTCTATATGAGCTTTTGAGGTCCCTTCCAACCCAAACCATTCTATGATTCTGTGATTCTATTTTTTATATACCTTCATTCCAATGATAATAAAGGGCTTACTTTTCTGTCACGAAGTTACGAGTGCAGTCATTGAATTCATTTAGTTGCCAATGAAATATTTGACGGTCAAGCTATACCAAATAGGATTCTTAAATGGTAATAGTTTTAAATACTGAATTAAACAGAACAAATTCCATTAATATGTGACAGATGTGCAAGCACACCAACAGCTATAAACACAAATTCATTTCTGAGTTTTTTTCTTGGAAAGAAAAATCTGGAACTTTCCCTCAAAAGCATTTTGGTTACCTAAGGAAAATCTCCCTGGAGGGAAGAAAGAGGATGGATTGTCAAACATACTGAGGTTAAGAATGAATGAACTTAAAAATTGGCAGTTGCAGAATTGCTTTTCATACTGAAATCAGGAATCTTTACAGTATTTTGGGACTTTCAAATTTGTCACTTTGTATTACTTTAAAAAATAAATTATGTTAATTCCACATACACACCAAAAAATTGTTTCTCCGTGGTTCTATATATTTTTGCACTAATTGTGCTATAGATGGATGAGAAATTGGTGTGACAAGCGAATGTATTTCACATCAGTTCAAGAAAAATATGCAAATTTTGCACACACACACAGGGTTTCCAGCTAAAAAGCCACATTTAGCTTGCACTAGCTTAAAACATCCAAAACAACTGGGAGAAGATCAGAGACACATAAACGATTCGACTCTTGTTGCATATTAAGCACTATTTGTGGCCTAACGCTTTATTTTGCAACAGTAAACAGTGTATCAAGGCCACAGAGAACTCAGGCTCCTTTTTCTGTTCCCATGTTGAACATACTGTTTATCTAAGATTACTTAATTCTGCTTTCTTTGGTATTGATCAGTAGCACAAACATAGGCAGCTTCAAAGTCTAAATTAATTAATGAAGTTTAAGTACGTAGAGAGGGGAAAAAAAACCCCAACAAACTATAAAATTCTCCTAAATATATTTGCTAATAGAATTTGTTACAAAACCTCTACTTTCTTTTTAATTTTTGTACTTCTATTTAAAAAAAAAAAAAAAAAGAAAAAAGCCTGGGCTTAGAATGGATTACATCTGATATTACTAACATTTCCTGGAAATGGAAAACTGTGATAACAGCTGCTGTCTTGGCTCATTTTCAATTGTCTTTTTTTTTTTTTTTTTTTTTTTTTTGTTTTTTTTTTTGTCGTTTTTTTTTTTTTTTTTTTTTTTTT
>VWZE01013589.1:209459-241256 GCA_013396675.1 Eubucco bourcierii
TGTTGTTGTTGTGGGTTTTTTTGTGGGTTTTTTCTTTTTTTGCTGTGGTTTTTTTGTGGGGGTTTTGGGGGGTTTTTTTGTTGTGTTGTTGTTTTTTTTTAATACTGTGGCAATTTCAAAGTAGTTACAGCTATCTCTAGTAGTCTTACATCATTAGTAAAACATTGTAAGTCAGTCAAATGTTTCCTTTCCAATCAGAGCACTTCCTCCACTTATTGAATTGTTGACTTTTTGAAAATTATTTATAGTCACGGCACTTACATTTTTAAATAATGCAAATTTAGGAAATAGCTGAAAGTTAGCTGCATATGGAAGATAACTACAGAAAATCTGTTTTGTGCCAAAGCAACACGTCTTCTGTGCTGGTTTGAGGCTAATTGGAATACTTTAATGGAGAAAATTGTATTATAGGCTGTGATAAGAAAACAATGGTGATGTCTACTTCACCCATAGGGCTGCTGAGATGGATAAGTACTCAAAACATAGATAACACAGTCTCTCAGGCTTTCTCTGGGAGCTAGTGGGTCCTCTCCTCTCTGCCAAGTGATCTAACTAACCACTTTCTTTCTAACCTCCCTGGCCGATCCTCCAAATTCATCTTGCATGTAAGCCAAACCTTGGGGTAAGGTAGAGGGGTGAGGAGAAGGTGGAAGGGTGGTTGGAAGCCCCTCCTGGGGTCTCTGATTTCTGGGAGGGGTGTTGTGTTTCTCTGTTACCTTTAACTTGTGTATTTCTGTAAATATTTCTGTACATTGTGTATATATCTGCTTGTATATTGTGCTAAGCTGTAAACATAGCTTCAGTGCTTAACTTCCAACCAGCTGAGTCTAGTCTGGGTGATTTTGCAAAGTGGGGGGGGCTGGGAACTCCCAAACTACCACATCTTCAATGAAAATTAAGAAAACCGCAAAGCGTCTTATTTAAGTTGATAATACCTGACTCATTTATATTGAGAGTATAGAATTGAAGTTTTTTTCTAAGATCTATGATGACCAGAAATCTCTCTCTCTCTCTATGTATTTTTTAATTCCAAGCATACATGCTTTCTTCTTGTATTAAAACAGTCTTCAGCAATCTCTGTAGTGCTGTAGGACTGTAAAGTGATACTCAGTACTCAGGACTACTGATGAAAAATAGAAGGAAGAGCCAAGTAAAACAATAGACAAGAAACCACCTGAAGGGTGGTTGTAGCCAGGAGGAGGTTACTTTCTTCTCTCAGGCAACCAGCACCAGAACAAGAGGACACAGTCTCAAGCTATGCCAGGGGCAGTTTAGGCTCAAGATGAGGAGAAAGTTCTTCACTGAGAGAGTCATTCGCTACTGGAATGGGCTGCCCAGGGAGGTGGTGGAGTCACCGTCCCTGGAGGTGTTCAAGGCAGGTTTGGACATGGCACTTGGTGCCATGGTCTAGTCTTGAGGTCTGTGGTGATGGGTTGGACTTGATGATCTTTGAGGTCTATTCCAACCTTGGTGATACTGTGATACTCCTAAGTGTTGATAGTGTCAAAACCCAGGTCTGTACATACTCAAAGATTTGGGCTCCTTTTAGTATATTAGTACTTTCCTTTTTAATGTTTTAAAGGGCTTTGAAATCTAAGTGTTAAATTTTCTTAAATTATGTTTTCATATTTTCAAGCCAGAGTGTTAATGAAATATTGTTAATTTTTCAGCCAAATCTGTGCTGCTTTCTTCAGTGCATCATTAAGGTTCCAAAAGCAATGTTATACATGCAGATTAGGATCTGGTACTATGTCAAAAGTTTAGGTTTGTTTTGTATCGAAACAGATAGTAATTCTCCCGATAAAGTTTGTAACTTCAGCAAATCCTCTTTCACCAGCTATGTTTTAATATTTAAGGAGTAGAACCTCCCTTCATCACATTTGAAAGAACTGCTTAAAATCTCTGCCAGCTCAAGGGGATCTATGCACCACTTCCATTCTGTGATTACTCTGCACTGAGCAACTTCAGGTATTTCACCCTAAGGAACCTGACCTAACTTTGAAAGTGGAGCTGATTTTAAGCAGAGCACTTGGACCAGATAGCTCCAGGTGTTCTTTCCAACATATATTAATCTATGAGCTCCTCTTTCCAATGCTCTTGCTCTGGGATCAGTCTACGTGAGGGTAGTTTGCACTTTTGTGTGCACATAATCTAGATGTTCTAATAAATGTGTAAAACTGGTGTTCATATTGCTCTCAGCTTTTAAGAAGGAAACATGAGGTTTTCTGTCTGGATTACTAATGACCAAAAGTCATAACCTCCTCATGGTTCTTCCTTCACTGGAGTGTCCCTATGTTTCTTAGCAGACAGGAGGTTTAGCCTGTGACTTTTCACAAACTTTCAATTACATGAACAGGGAGACCAAACTACCTCATCCTTCCTGGAGCTGACAATTTGTGAGTCACCGTGAAAGGAGTGATGCAAAGGAGCCATCCTCCCTCCCACTGTACTGACTCATCAGGGGCTTTCATTTTCCACTCTTGTTAGGAAATCAACATTTTGTTTACGACAATTAAACTAATCCTAACAAAAGGACTTTGGGAAAATAATTAAGGTCTGAATTGTACCTGAGCAGTGAACTTACATGATGTGAACCCTGACCCATGTGCATGTCAACCTATATCTGAAATGAGCTTCCGTTTATTTCTTGGTACTGATGCTGACTCCTACAAGGGATAAATTATGCACAAAATATCTTAATGCTCGCTTATATTGTTTAACTGTGTATTATTCTGTGATGGGTTTTAATGCAGAAATACAATTCTGTGCTGAGAGAGATCTGCACCCTACAATCCCATCACTGTTTTTGTTTGTTTGTTTGTTTGTTTTTTGGGGTTTTTTTTTGTGTGTGTATGTGTAGTAAAAATCGTATTCAGTTAAGTGGTTAGCATGTTGGATTACTGTAATCATTTTAATTGCTGAAAATATCTATTGGTGTGACTAGGATGAACTGAGCAGCTTAAAAATTATTTTTTAACCATAGCTATATTTTACCATAAATAGTACTTTCATCATCTGCAATATAAAGTCAAAACTCATGATTTCTGACTGATTGCATCCGTGAATTGGAGCAAGTCACTTTACCTTTCATTATCTCTGTTTCTTCAGATTAAAAAGGGAGGAATGATTTATGTCTTTGCAAATAGATTTATTGATTTGTGTAGAAAAAAACCCCAAATCCCATCATACAAGAGCATTCTGGTTTTAACAGATTATAGTTACAAAATTTCTGCTAGAAGCTACAAATTGAAATATGTGTGTGTATATATGCTCTCAAATGTACATCAGTGAAAAAAAAAAAACAAACAAACAAACCAAAAGAATGGCCTTTAAGTTACAATTTGATTTAAAATGTTACTTAAGCTGAGGACATGGGGCTTCACTCATAGTGTCTTCAGAAATTATTCTGCCCTCCGACACTAAGCATTCCTCTAATATTTAACATCTGGTACAAACTTAATATCCCAAGATCTATGATGTTGCTATAGCAGCAGGTGTACAAAAACTCTGGTTTAGATTTGTTATTTCCTTGAAGCAGAACCTTGGGAGCAGCCATTACCAGGACTGAGCTCTAGTATCTATGAGATATTTACAGAGACATACTCTGACATATTCAGAGGAGTAAAAAACCCTCTATTGGAGACCCAGCCTGCCTTGAAATGAAAACTAATAAAATAAAAGAAGATCTCAGACATGTTTAGATGCTAACAAATGTCCAGAGATAAGAATCAATCTGACTGAGCTTTATAGGTTGGTTTACCTTTCTCATCTACTCCAGGACTTGAAAGCTGCCCTATCAAGCTCTTAATACATTGAGAGAAACTTGTTCATCCTTCTTTAATGCAATACAACTTTCTATATGTAGCATTACCCTAGTGAAATTTTAAAATTAAATGAGATGGAACACAAGTAACATTAGAATTTTTTTTAAATATCCTGAATCACAAATAGAAGCATGTCTAGACTCAATTACAAACCATGTTTTAAAGCAAAATTCAAATCCTCTTCTATTCCTTGCCAAATGTTGAGTTTAGTCCCCGAGGGTCTGAGCAGGGTTTTCTTGGCTACAGCAGTGGGCATCGGCATTGCTGATGGCAGGGTAGGGCATGCCACTCCTGAGTTTCATGTGCTGGGTGATTTCATCAGCTAGCACAGGTCTTGACAGGTGCAAAGCTTTTCACTGTGTTTTCAAGAACCATAAAAACCTTGGTGCATGATTTACGAGACTGGTAACTAACTTTTTGATCCAGTAAAGTAAATTAGATCTTCTCCTATTTGTAATCTTTTACATCTGTTAGTATTCCTTGAATGTGTTTCTTCTAAGCACAGAAATAACATTTGCTCTGAAAAGAGTCTTCAGTGCATGCTGAATTTGCCAGACATTTCACTTTGAGACAAAGATATGACAGACATGCTTCCCAGCATTTTCATGTTGATTTATTCTCCTTCACAAAGGACAGCTTCATAAAGAGCTTGAATCAGATCCATGTTCGCACTTTACATGTGCAATATTTTTGTGTCTGACAAAGTTGGCTTCTCATGCAAAGTAACTTGGAAACAGAGTCAAACCAGAAAAGGGCAGGCTGAGACTGCTGTACTTCAGTAGACTTTTTTTTCCCCCCTAACTAATCATCATTATTATGATTAGATATTTACCCTTAGGTGAATTGAGCTGACCATTCAGATTCATTCATTTAGTGAATGTTGTCCTGTTGGGTTAAATGTTTATCTTTTTTTTTTTTTTTTTTTCTGAAAGCTTTGTTAAATCCTATAACTGCATAGGATGGCTATTTTGGCACTTACCAGGTGACCTCAATGCTGACATAACCTTTCTGGTACCATTGAATGTAGCTCGTGTCATGACATTAACATGAATTATGGCTATCTTGAGGATACAAACCTGCATACAGCACAGATGGTCTGCAGGAAAAAAAAAAGTAGTGACAGTCTGCACATCACACATTCATTCTTCCCTTGCAGACTATTTCCTTTATCATTCCCTCATTGTCTTGGGCATTTTTTAATCGAGCATCTAAAGCATCGTTTACTGTACAGGCTATGCTCTATAATAAAGGCTGTTACATGGGATTAGAGAAAATGCCTGCCTCTGCTACAAACATTATTATGGTGTTTTGTTGGCCTCCTACAAACTTGCTTAGTAATGTATCACTATTACTTCCAGAGAACTCATTTTTTCACTGCTTCTTTGAAAGAACAATGAAAGCTGTGTAAGCTCATTAGCAGAGCATGTGTGTAGGCTTAAAATTACAGATAATAGACAAATGGTTGGAAAGTCAGTAATTCCTTTACATATTTGCCAAGACTTAGGTCAAGGTTCAGGGTTTCCTTTGCTTCAGACTGGTGGAAATAGAAGTACCTCTAAGTATTGTGGGGAGTGCTGGCAGTGCATCTGCAGCACGGGTGATGAGAGACAGTTGTTACTGGCACTGGCAAGAGTAGACCATGTTTTGTCTAAATTGCACTCAGTTGTGATATCTTTATGTCTACATTAGTGTTTAGTATAAGCTAATTATTTATTATCTCTACATTTTCTATGCACTTTCATAACCTGTTATTTCTAATATGATGCTCCCTCCCTGGAGGTGTTCAAGCATCTAATATGATGCTCCCTCCCTGGAGATGCTCAAGGCCAGATTGGATGAGGCCTTGTGTAACCTGTACTAGTGGGAGGTGCCTCTGCCTATGGCAGGAGGTTGGAACTAGATGATCCTTGAGGTCACTTCCAACCTTACCATTCTATGATAGTAAATTTATTGTAGCAAATTTTGATATTGCAACTCTGGCTTCTCATGTTAGCGAAATAAATAGTTAATATATAGGCAAGTATTTTTTTCTTAAGAGTAATCATCACCAGAACAGTTACTGCCTTTCCTCTCAGAAGCCCAGCACTTGAATGTTACATCTGTATATCTGTAAATGTTTTACAAAAGGCAGTGACGCACATGAATAAAGAGTTTGAAAAACTGATACATGTATAGTTAACTTGGAGAACAGTCAGATATTTTACAGGAAAATTCAGCAAAAGGGTGATTTTCACCCACGTTCATCAGCTCTTTCTTGGTGACCATTGTTCTCCAGTCTTTACTGCTAACAAAGTCATAAACTTTAAATCCATATCCTTGGGCTGAGGAAAGGATATAATGGTAGGTGCATTTAAACATCTACAGCCCATTGGCCTGAGGATGTAGAGACAACAGTGGAAGCAAATTCTCCCCTTGCCCCTTGCGCGTACTGTGTTTCTAATGTGAAAGGCAGACACTACCTGAGAAGCTGGTTGCATTGTTTTGGCAAATGTGTCCTTTACTGACTGTTCGAGGGTGATCACAGGCAAGCAATATCATTTCAGGTGTTAAATGCATGTCATTGCCACCACTGCCTGGAGAGAGAGAGCACTGACTTTGTATGGATTACCATACAGCAGTCACAGTATCTCCACTTGACCATTACACCACATCTGATCTGAGTACATTTATGCTCCAACCAAAGTAATTTCTATTTATGTCTTGGAATACATCCATGTTAAGATAGTCTTCAGAATATTGTTTTTAAACAAAACTAAATATATTTTTCTCTTTAAGATCTTTCAGCATTATTGCAGTTGAAGTTATTTCTTAGTCTTGTATTTTTTGTTGTCAAAACTGTTCACATTGTTTTTTTTTTAATAATTATGCTCTGTGTGTATAAATATATGTCATCCTTATGAGTCCATGTTAGACAAAGCGTAAAGAATAGTGCTGCATCTGGTTGCTGCAATAATTTGTCCTTCTGACATTGACTAAATTTTACAGATTATTTCAGAGAGCAGAAATTGAGTGACTGCCATGCCATGGTCCAAATATCTCTTTTAGGCCATATGACAACCTCTCTATCAGAAAGGAGATAAGCGTGCAAATATGATGTCTAATATGGAATAATCCTGAAACAAGACCTATTTGAGATTTCAAATCAGCACAAGTCCAGTTTAAGTCACCTTCTGTAGATAAGTGTTTTTGCAGCTGGCAGTAGATTTTTTCCCTAATTAAACAATGTTAGAAACAAAGAAATAATGGTCCTAAGAAATTAACTGTGTAGGAAAGAGTCCATCTTTATTTTATAAGACAATGTGTTTTCTTTATTTTTATTAACATTTTCACTTAGGCACTGAAGTAATGTGTACATAAAATTTGAAGGCATCTGAAGGCAGAACCTGAGTGGGGCCTTAGAGAGATACCAAAACCCAACCTGTTTTCAGTTCACCTGGTTTGTGTCACAGAGAAAAGTTTCTCATAAAGGCACAGTGACTGACCAGCAATTTTAACTTCCCATGTCATTATTCACAGTGCAACAATAAATTTAATATAATTCTTTTGTTTGTTTGTTTTATTAACCAGTTAATTCAGGTGATGGGATAGACTACAGCCAGCAGAAGCGTGAAAATATTGGAGATCTGATTCAGGAGACACTGGAAGTCTTTGAACGCTACGGTGGAGAAATTGCTTATATAAACATCAAATACATGATCCCTACTTACCAGTCGTGCATATTAAACTGAGTGGTAGCAAATAAGATGATTCCAATAAGACGTGGATTCGAATAAGATGTGTTCAAAAAAGCCTGTATCTGACTCTGTATGGCATCTTGTTAGTCATGCTTTTTTCTCTACAGCTGCTAAAATAGTGGCTTCTGGGGCATTGGAGTGTTAGCACTATTGTGAATAAAGCTTTCCAATACATAAATAGTGACTGTTCCTTTGATTACAATGGTGTACTGTGCTTGTTTGTTCTCTGAAAGAATCGCTCCTTTATAACAGAGTTGACTCGAGCAAGAATCTGAGTTAAACCTTCATCTGTATAGACAATAAAAGTATAATTTTCATACGCAATTCAGCAATTGCCGTTCTGTGTCCACTTGCCTTGAGGGTGATGTCAGAAGCTGTAACAAGAAGAGTTTATGCTGACTGTTTAATAGGTGTTTGTCATGGAAGAGAAACACCAGTTCAGTGATGCCTCTGTAGCAGCTGTGCCGAATAATGTGTACTGACACACAATAAAACTGTTGAATGTATATACCCATTACAGCAGGAACATTTACATGGTCTATTATAAAGTACTGTCATTAAATTAATTCATGGTTCTTACACACTCCTGATGTTGTTTTTCCAGGTGTTTACCTTTTCATGGAACTTCTGTTCCTCTCTTGGCAAATGTTAGGTGCAACCAAAGTTTTGAAAAATGAAGGCCAGGAAAAAAAAAGTCAATAAATTAGATGGAAGATATAGCTTACATAATATATTAGTCCCTAATGATACTGTTAATCTGGCTAAACACTGAATGCACACATATGTATTTTTAAGGGCATCAGATATTTTTGTAACTGCAAGGTTGCCATTGCTTATCTGGTTTTATTTTATTATAAAGAGTCTCAACTTGTAAAAAAAAAAAAAAAAAAAAAAAAATTTNTTCTGCTCCTTTCATTGTTTTTGTGGCTGTATTATGGTATATATGTGTACAAACAATGTAACAATTGTTACAAGAATCCCTTACCATTTCCTACTCCATCAGGTTCTCTCTGCCCTTACAACACAAAACTGATATAATCATGGATTTAAGAAAGGGCATTGAGATTACCTTTATTGTTTTTTTTAGTATTTCTATGGAATAAACCTACACAAAATACCTGAAAGGTGGTTGTAGCCAGGGAGAAGTTACTTTCTTCTCTCAGGCAACCAGCACCAGAACAAGAGGACACAGTCTCAAGCTATGCCAGGGGAAGTTTAGGCTGGAGGTGAGGAGAAAGTTCTTCATTAAGAGAGTCATTGGCTACTGGAATGAGCTGCCCAGGGAGGTGGTGGAGTCACCGTCCCTGAAGGTGTTCAAGGCAGGTTTGGACGTGGCACTTGGTGCCATGATCTAGTCTTGAGGTCTGTGGTGACGGGTTGGACTTGATGATCTTTGAGATCTCTTCCAGCCTTGGTGATACTGTGATACTGTGAAAATAAAGGAAGTTTTACCATTTTCAAGGATGACCATTTAAAAACATTGAGTCAGCTCAAAACAAATGAGGCTTTCCCTAAAAAGCATGGGATTTTTAAAAATACAGACTTTGGTCTCATTTATCTGTTATTCTTGCTTCCAGAAGCTTTTAAAATATATGCAAGTTGCACTTTCAAGTGTTTGCCTTTAAGTGTTAGACCTCAAAATGCATTCTTTGGTGTTAGACACCAAAGCATGACACTTTTCCCAAGTGCTTGTCCACCTCCATTTTCACACCTTATAAGGCTTGCCTGTTGTGGAGGCTTTGGAAATTCCCCCCCAGTAAAATCTACCAAACTAGCTCAGATGGCTTGGAAGTAAGATAAAGCTATATATTTACAGCAAGCTAAATTTACAAGCATATATACAAAATATATTTACATATGTTTACAATTATATACAATTCAGAAATAATACAGAAATCAAATCCTCCCCCCTGGACAAAGAAAGCTCAGAAGGGGCCAACACCACCTTCTTCTCTGCCCCCAGACAGAAAACCAGCAAGATCTCATGTGTTATCAGCAAAAGGTTAGTACGTGGTGTGGAGTCAGAGACACAAGCGAACAGCAACAGAGACAGTGGCCAAAGGCCAAGAGAGCAAAATTGCTTATACATTGTTGTTTTATCCTTCTTAGCAAACCAAGGAATGATACAGACTTTATCACTATTTTCCTTTCCTTCTATATTCAAAAGAATGTCCAGAAAGTTCCTCTCTCTTGTTTAGAATTTAAAATCAAAATAGAACATCGGCTCTTAAAAGCCTACCCCTCAATGACAGGCACATCCCCTGTGCTGCCCTGTTCTCTTGGGTGTGTACTGCAAGTTGGGGAGCACCCTCCCAACTGCTGTAACTTAGTCCTTAGACTGATATTAGACTTACCTTTTTCTGCTTTGTGGAATCTTCAGCCCGAGAATTTTTTTCCCTTTACTTTCTTCTCTTTCCTGTAATTGGGGGAAAAAAAAAATAGTTGAGGAACATTTTTACTCTTCCTACCCTTCCTACCTCACTGAGGAACTGCAGCATGAAGCAATGCCATAACTGCTCACCTGTCCGCAGCTTAGGCTGCTGTAGGTATGCCTTTTTCCCAGGCTCTAGAGACCTTCCTTTACTATTTAGAGTTTGGCTCTTTCTGAGTTTTCTTTTATGCATTGCCAGGGCTTCCCTTAAGTCCCTGGAGTTTAGGCAGTGTCTATACTGTGACTAACAAACAACACCGATGAATGAATATATCCAGTACACTGCCTCCCATCTAGGGTAGCTGCAGATCTTTCACTTCTGGGCCGTAAAAGAAGGTGAAGCCTAGCTGTAGGTCCATGTCTTGGGAAACTCAAGATTTTGTCTTCAAACCTTGAAGCCTAAGCTGGGGACAGGTGAGCACTTACGGCATTGCTTTATGCTGCAGCACAGACTTAGGCAGAATGTTGCAGGGGGGGTAAAGCTGCAACACCTCTTCCAAAAATGCCTTTCTCTATAGCCAACATGGCACTACCAGCTCAGCCTTCACTTACAGTTTTTCCCTCTGCTTTTCCACAGCAGATCTGTGTCCTGCATTGTCCCTGGCAGCAGTGAGCCATACTTTTTCACCTCTGGATTTGCTTACTGGGGCATTGCAGGTTTCCCATGAGTACAGTGTGCTGGGGGGGCTGCTGCTTGAAGGGAGCTGAGTTATTCAGCTCAAGAAACAAATTGGGCTCTTCACATAAGGAATAATCCCAGACCACCTTTCACTCCTTAGCTATTTATATTCTGTCCTTAAGAGAAAGCTCAGTACTGCTTTTTGCCTGAGATCAAAAAACCTTGTTAATAGCTGGCTTCAGTTCTTCCATTGCTGGGCTCCAACCACAGAGCAGCACACAGAAGGGACAGTACAGAAAGGGCTCTCATCCCTGGGATTTCCCAATCCCATCACCCCTCTTCATTGTAGCAGCACTGCTGAGCACAGGATGAAGTTGCAGGCTCTTCACCAGCTTTGTAACTCTGCTGCCTGATTCTTTTTTTGCATCAACTCCCCTTTAGCTCAGCTAAGACAAGGCTACAACTGACAAAGAGACAGCATGGAAAATAAGTACATTGTGCAGCTGGAGACTTACCCAGAGCTGATCCCCTCAGCTCTGTGCTCCTGCTTGAAGGTTTCTCTCACAAGATGTTGCTTCAGCAAGGGGTGACCTATTTTGCAAACCATAAGGACAATAGAGGTTATACCCATTCACATCAGCAAAACTAGGACTTTGGGGAAAGTGCTTTTACTTGCGTGTCAGGATGAGACCACTAAGTCCTATTAAACTATTTCAATGTCTGAGCCATTGCTTTAAAAGTGAACATTCTTCCAAAACCCTATTAATCCTAGGGCATGGACTGATAAAAAAGAAGCATGTTAAAAACTACAAGTTAGTAATATAGGAACACTGAGAATAAAACTCTTTTAAGATGTCATTTTACTAAGTCAAACTGTAGGCCTGGCAACCCTGACAGTGTCCCTTTAAGCATGATCAGCAGCATATTTATAGGCAATTACAGCACAGCTTGGAGCACTTTTATAAAGCACAAGATCAAGGACCCAGGTGCTTAAGCCTATGAGTAATACTATGTCATTCAATACATTCCTTAGCTATTTTACTATGTACAAAAAAATGGAACTGCAGTTGAGAAATGGTAACTACATCTCTTTTCATCAGACCATTCTGTGATCACTGACACAGGTGGTGAGCCAATCAAAAGTTTCTAGTTACAATAAATTCAAAGGCATTCTGGGCCAGGTGTTTCAAGGAGTATAAATTAAGTATAGCAGCACTGAAGTTGACTTGGTTTTACAGAATTAATGTGAAGTACATCTCACTTATGTCCCTGGCTTTCTAGGTCTCCAGCCACTGCAAGGTAAGTAGCATCAGTAAAGAACCCTGTTGATGCTTAAATAAGTATTAAGTGCTAGTGTTCTGAGACTAAATGTCTGGGATTTCCCTGGTTTATCTTGATAAGCATGTCAGATAGGATGGCTGGTGGTTGTTTAGCTAACATTAGGGGGAAAAGAAAATCCACCCGTGGCTTTCTTTGTCCTGCACAGCGATCAAAACGAAAATAAAATGAGACCTTTTCAATGATTGCTCCCCAAAAGTCTGTAAGGAAACTCTACCCGGTGTCAGAGTTTTGGGGACTCTGGCATTTTGTGAATACTAGTGGTGCTATAAAGCAGTTGCTGTACAAGCTGTTGAACTACCGAATGGAACAACTTGTCCATGTGAAGCTGAGAAAGGGCAAAGGTGGCTGTGGCTCCTGTCCAGCTTGGGCCAGAGCTGCCTGTGGGCTCCTGTGGAGGGGCAGAGCCTGGCAGAAGACTGGGGAAGCTGCTGCCAACACTGGTGGTGGTGAATTGGAGCCAGGCTTCTTGCTGGCAGCTTTCCAGTGTTTCAAAGCGATGGAGCTGACAAAAGAAGTTTGAAAAAGGCTTCCCAGGAGTTAAATATGAAAGGGCTATGAGAACCTCTAAGTGGGAGGGAAGGTACAGGATCCTAGCTGGGGGGAGTGTTTGTGTGTGGGTTGCAGAGAGGTGTAACTGCAGCCAAGCAGGGCAAAAATAAAAAGCTAAAGCAGACACTATGTGCTTTCCTAATCCTGTCTGGAGACCCTCTGACTTCCAGAAAAGCATTCTCCAGTCTGAAGGGCTCTGTAGGCAATGGGGCAGTTCACATTTTTCCACTCATCTGTAACATCCTGTGTTTTCTGCTTTAAATAAAAGCAGTGATGTTTGTGGGACCTCTCTACAAAGCCTGTCTGCTTGCAACAGCTCGGAGCTGCTTTGTGCCTCCTGGAGACTGGGAGAAGAAGGTTCATGCCCTGGCAGGACAAGAAGTTCCCTGTATTGGCCCCATAATCCTTCCGGCGCGTGAGGGGAGGGAAGGGGAGCATGTGTGGTGGGTCATATCTTAGCTGTGCTTGTTCTTGCTCAGCGAATACAGGCTCGGTATGTCTGTGGGAGTCCTCACTGAGAGCTCTCACCTCCATAGGACAGCGTGTCCAGAGGGTCTCCCAGCACGTCTGGGGCAGTGGGTGCCTTCTTAGGGAGACAATCTATAGCCTCGGGGAGGAAAGCATCTGCTTTTTGCAAAGCTGGGAATCAGCTGTGTTGAATGTCCCTTTTGTGATGCCGGCTTGGGCGTTTATTCCCCAAATCAGCAAAGACTGAATTTTTTTCATCAACACTCAGGACTGAGTTGGGCAGCTGCAGAGCTGCACAGCTCTTGCGAAACGCTGGTTTCTAGACCCCGTGCTCTCTACGCTGGTTGCTGTATGTGCAGCCGGACTGCGCAGTGTCCCTCAGGGTCAGCATGCCAAGGGCTGGTGATCACCCAGCACTTCCCTTTTCACAGCAGAAGCACCTAACCTCGGCCACCCTGCTTTAGCGCTCGCCGGGCGGGTGCGTGCACCCGTCCCTTTCCCGCAGCTCAAAGAGAAAGGAACGGACAGCTGCTGGAGTTGTTGCCAATAGTGTGCCTCGTACAGAGCAAAATCTTCAGGCTACAGAAAAATGGGCATTTTGCTGGGGGAGGAAGTGCAGAGCACAGCTGTGCTGGTATGGCTGTGCCCAGGGCCATCTTTGGGATGGCACCCTCTCTGCTGCTGCTGCCTCTGTGGGCACCCCTGTGCAGAGCAGCCCTCTGCAACTCTACATCTGTTGTGGGCTGCCGACTGCGGCTGTTGAGGACGCGGAGTGAGGAGACAAAATGGGAACTAATCCTGGTTCTGTACCTATGTGGAGAGAAAAGTTAAATCGCAGCCTCCTTACTCTGCCTTGGTGAGAGCGGGTTAAATGCATTGAAGTAAATGGGAAGAAAGAGTGTGTCTCAACAGGGTATAGTAGCCTTGTGTCTTGTATGCCTGTCTCAAGAAATTATTATAATTATTAAATGAGTGTGATTAGGCAATCCAAACTTCCTGTGTTCATATGCATCTGCTGCTCTTTTTTTTTTTTTTTTTTTTTTTTTTTTTTTTTTAATTTAAATCAGAAGCCAAGGCAGAAGGAGAGATGCTACAAGCCATCCTTGTGCCTCAATCTTCTCCACTCTGGTATAGTAGTAATATGTTGGTCTTGGGGTCTCATCCCTGCACCTCTTCCACCTCTGTGATCATATGATACACAACCTGGTAGAGACTGATTGATTGATAGCACATGTTTAATGGGACTGCAGATAAATGCCAGGTGCTTTTGGTGGTATACAGGATACTCATGTGCAGATGTAGATGTTGCAGCCATTAGCATCCATAATCACTGTAGCTTTGTGCCAAGGAGTGATGCTGACCTTGCACGAGATTACATTGCTCTGTAATATGAGTAAAGTGATTGAAGATAACTTGTGGATGAAGTCCTTTAAAAACACTAGGAATCTTGAGGAAGCCTCCACACAACTGCATCCTGTCCACAACCGGTACAACAGCATTGGTTGCTGAGGTTCACTGGATATAGTCTGATCTAAAGCAACATGTTGCATGCTACTACATTAATTTGAAGCCTAGCTTTAAATGTGCAATCCATTGGACTCTCTATCAAGATTCAATTTCTGTTTTCTGGGTGTAATTTCTAAGTCCTTCCCTGAGGAGCAATTACCAAAAAGCAGGTCATCTTACCCAACTCCAGCTCTAGAAGCAAGAAATTATATCCTGGTATCTCGCCATCTCCATCTCAAGCATTAGTCCCATTATTTTCTTCGTGTTCTTGCTTCCTGCTTCTCTTGGGCCCCTGCAATACTTTGCTGAGCTGAAAGAGCTGTGGGCAGGTAGAGGGGCAGCTGATGAGAAAAGACAAGGAGGGATCAGCTATTCCAGCAAAGGCTTTTTGCTTTGCAGTTTATGTTTCGGAAAATGTGAGTTTTAAGGAACTTGCATCTCTTTCACCCTACAGCTGCTCCCTGGGCAGTAGCTAAGGAAAAAAAAAAAATTGAAAAAGCCCTGCTTGTTTCTCCTCCTGCATAATGCTGTGGTGTTTTGAGAGAAAAACACCAGTTCAGCTGCAACAGGGATATAGGATTGAGAGCAAATGGCGGGAAGCTCCTGGCTCAGAAGTGCTAAGAGGCTGCATTTGTCAAGCTTTTTGGGCCCCTGTGGCTGTGCAGCACAAATCTCTGCCTATCTGGACCAGCATCTGTCTTTCCAGCTACTGCCTGAGCATCTTCTGCAACTGCAAGTTTTCTAGGTTTTGGATGGCAAAGCCTTACTAGTCTCTACTTGTGCAAAGGGGCAGACAGGTGCCCCAGCACTGGGATCCGGGCCAGCCTGTAACTTTTCCCCCTTGCTTGCTATATGACTTCCAAGATGTGCTGCTTGGACCTGCTGATGCTACTGCTGGTGGGGAGGGGGTGCTACTATCTCTGCCCAGCCTGCCCACAGCAGTGTCCTGTCGCGGTGGACTGGGTGTTGTCACTGTTGTAGTAAGGATATCAGCAGAAAGCAAGAAGCTGAGTCTGGCTTCTCTTGCCCAGCAGCACAATCTTGCAAAATCTATTTCCTGTTTTTCCTTTAGGGGCTAATGATGATAATGGTGGTGATGTTGCCTCAGGGCTGGAGCATGCCTGTTTCAGGGCACACACACCAGGTGAGAAACCCTGAGGTAGGTGGTCTGCAGTTCCCCACCTCTTTGGAAAGCAGATACATTTTCTGAGAGAAGGGGAAAAAAAGAAAAAGAGTAGTAGCTAGCAGGAATAGTGCTTTAAATCCACCACTGTAAGTCCAAGGATAAAACCCAGATTTATTTCAAAATGTGATCTGTGTGGGGAGGGGAAATACTTGGAAGCCCTTGTTCAGACCCACGTTTCACAACGTGTGTTTTATTCATCAGCTATTCACTGGAAGAACTTCATGGCTGAAACTTTATTAACACTGAATCATTTATGTCTGTTACAAAGGAAGAAATTGCTGCTGTACTGCCTCAAGAATCAAAGTAAAGGGAACATCTGCTCTAAACTTCTTGCATCCAATTATTGCTTGCTATGCATTATTACTCCTGTGCCTGCTTTTATGCAACGCTTTGGTATAAAATCCGAGGCTTGCTTGAAATCAACCTACAGCTAAAACTATGTCTGCATAGAGCTGAGCCCACGTGTACTTCGATGCAATTAAGAACACAATTGGAGCATTCTGAAAGACTGCCTTTAAAAGGCCTTTTGTTCACTCCCCCATAAGGGTTTGGTATACAAGCATGTAAAAATGCAACATTAGGAAAAAGACCTCCGTGAAGAATTCTGTGGATGCAGATTGATGTTTTCTGTAGCTCAGCAGCTGCCTGCATTCAAACGCAGGGGAATGATTTGCGTTAGGAGGGTGATGGTAGCTTTGATAGGAATCCCCCGCATCACAAGAATGCTTGTCATGAAGGAGGAAAAACCCACCAGCAGCATTCCAGGGCGGTAAACCTGCAAGCCACCAAAACCAGCATCCAAGCAGCTCTGTAAAGACAACAGCAGCAAATCCAGCTGTTTCTGCAGAAAGCAGGCAGAGCTAGCGGTTATTTTTCTTTTGCTTCTTTTCTGAAGTGTGTGTAGTCCTACCAACAAGATAAATTGATTGAAAAATTAACTGGAAAAGAAAGCCCTTGAACTTGCATGCCTAGAAACCTACCAGTATCATGTGCATAGCAGAGGCCACATATCTCACAAAATGCTACAACATTTCACAAAGGAGGTTTAAGAGCTCCAATTGAATAAAGCTTTCTCTGCGAAATATCTTTATGGATCTACAGAACAGTTAAACCCTCCTTGGGAAAAGTGTACATCTCTTGCAGTACAGCAGCTGCAGTGTAACTACCACTGAGGCCTCATTAATAAGGTTTTTCCCCTTATCAGTGGAAGGGAAAAAATAAATCCTTATCACAGAAAAGAAATTTAAACTACTAAGTCCTGACCGTTTGCTTTTAAATCCTACATATATATAATACCCTGTGTAACAGTGCTTTGACCTTTTCTAAGGGAGAGATCTTGCTACTTAGAGTTAGCAGTGTTCTAAACAAACTCAGAGACCCTTTTCTATCAATAATTTTGTTACTGGCATAGTACAGGGTTGCTTTTTGTGGTTTGTTATAGCAACTTATAATTAAAAGGTAATTTGGGTACCACATAGAGGAGGAAAATTGGGCAGTTGCAAACTCTGCAGTGTTCCTTCATGCATACTATTAATGGCTTGTTTTCTCCTTGGAGGAAAGCAGTATTCCTCTGTTTTCAGTGAGTGTTTTAAAACGTTTACTCCTCAAGCATTTTTCAGCTCCTCTAGCAGATGATTGCATTGCCTATGCTCAACAGCTTCCCTGCATACCCACAAATATTTCTAGCTCTTGTATTTTTCACTAGAGCATAGTGTTGCACTGTTTTCTTGTGCCTCCCATATTGTTATATTTGTTTGGAAGATGAAGATGGATGGCATGTTGTGTGTGTTTGGTTTCCCCACAGCCCTCACTCATGGCTTTTTTTTCTCTGATTTGATCAATAGAAGGCAGTAGTACAAACTACTTCTTAATTTCCGGTTTTCAGTTCTAAGTTTCTCATGAAAATTTAGATATTTTTCTTAAATTATATAATGCAGTTCTGTTTGCTTTTCCTGAGGCACCTCGTGATGCTGATCCTCTTGGGTGGCCTGGTCTTTATGGATGCACACAGTAGCCACCCTGAAGGCTTGGAGAAGCGACTACTCCTTTGTAACTGTTATGAAATAAACCTCAAAGGGGAGGTGTTGACACTGAAACGCAGAAATGTCTGGAAACTTGTGTATGGGTCAGGTGAAACAGGCTGGCTCCTGGCCCCAGTCTGAGGCTGCGTGTGTTAATCAAGGGTGGAACACACCCACAAAGCCGTGGTTTCCGTGGTGGTCAGTGAAAGGACTCTTTCCTAGCACCAGCAGAGAGGTTTAGTGACCACCTTGCTCAGCTGTGCACAGCCCTGCTTGTGGTCAGGCACCTGTTGACCCCCATCCTGCAGCATGCACCAACTGGTTCCTGGCAAAAGCAGACGCTCACTGTGCCCAGTGTGCTCAGATCTGCCAAAGTCTCTGCACATCTGCTTCCTTCCTGCCATGACAGATGGTGGCCACAGATGAGAAATGAATCCAGCAGTTGGCATGAGCTGGACTTACTCACTGGAAGGAGCAGGAGGCAGCAAAGGAAGCATTTGAGCACAGTGATATTTTTTTTCAAGGAAGATGCCTCTGCTGCTTCTCTTGACTATCTTTGCTCCAGGCAGGAACAGGAGTACGTTGCAGATATAAGGAGACTGAGGAATAGCTGTGACTGCTCACTTTTAATGTTCAGCAAAACCCCACATTCTCTTTTACTCTTTGTGGATGTGGTGGAGCATTACAGCTGGCATGGTGGACCACCATGGAGCCTTCTTCCTGGAGGTCAGCAGCTCCCTGGGGACAGCCAGCTGAAACCCAAAGTGCTGCATGTGATCAGGAGGTGTTGCCATTTCTGCTTTTATCTGAGCAAACTGAAGTCACACAGAACATGTGTTTGAGCAAAGGGTGAAATCCAGTCACTCGCCTGAACAACTGCTGATGCCGTTGTGGTGCCAGACCTCTTTGTTCTTGGTCTCATTGAGAGTAAAATGAGGAAGCAATGCTGTGTGACTGCTCTGGTTTCAGTTCAGCACGTACACAACTTGCTGTAGCTTCACACAGCAGCGATTGCAGCTAAATCTTGCTTGTCTTAGCATTCAGATTGTTCCTAATGAGATAAAAGGGACTATTCATATGAAAAAGGAGAGCAGGAGCTGAGCTTACCTTAAATTTACACTGCTGCTGTGTAGTACATTGCATATGTTTTCTCCTGGGTTATTTTAATTCTATCCTAAGCAGCACTGTAGGAGGACCGTATATACATTTAGCCATATCTTCATCTTATAGCTTTGGAGTCATTTCAGCTGTGTCACTTTGGTTTGCACAATTTAGTGCTTTACTCATTAGATCTTAACCTGCATTTTTCTATCGAGTGACTTTCTACAGAAAATGGCACGAGGCTGGAAATCTCTGTCTCACATCGTGTTCTCATTTGAGATGAAAGTAGCATGTGCTTTGCTCACCAAGGTTAAAATTGGTGATATGATCTATTTGTTCAGGAACTTACAGAAAACTGCCTCTATAAGACAATAATAAGATTTGTGAAATTTGCTGTGAAAGGTTTTGGTTTTTTTTACTGTGAACTTTATGCCTTTTCACTTATTTCAATAAATGCCCAGTAAAAGTGCAATAAATCCAATGCTGTAAAAGCATCTAGGCAGGGTTTGCATTACAGACTTTGCAGCTGCCTGGCTTTTCTGCTGTACATGGTGCCAAGGGCTGCCTTTTGGGACCTCTCCACTGCCTGCCTGGAAAAACCCATCTCACCTGCAGCACATAATGCCCAAATGAACTCTACTTCAGGCTGCCCACACTGATGCTGTGCTTGAGGGAGAGAAGAAAATAATCTAACTTAAAAAACCAGGCATGGTTCATGCCCCAGGGTATCTGAGAAGGAAGTGGGGCAGAGTTTGAGGTGGGGTGTGCAGCATGGTGGGGTCATCCTGCTTCACATCACACATAAATGTGGAATTTCTGACTTAAGATAAATTGGGGGGAGAGAAACCAAACTTTCTGATAGCAGCTGTTTGTATTGAAATAGGTAATGCCTTTAAACCGGAATTTATCAGGGAGACGTTAACTGTATGTTTATGCCTTGTTTTCTTCTGTAAAGCCCAATTCAAATAGCAGAAATAGGAAGGAAAAAAAAAAAAAAACACAAGATAAATGAAACCTGAACCTCATATCTGTGATACAAAGAATGTTGCAGGACACCTCAGCAAAGGTGGGGAGACACACATGACCATCCATTGCACAGGCAGGGAGATAGTAGGGACCTTGGCATCCCCTTTTTTTCCTAAAGCAAATTTGTGTTTGCCCCTTCCCAACTGGTACAGCTGTTTCTGCCAAAACTTCCCAGTGTCCTCATCAGCCCCAGCTGGGAAAGTAGCCTCTCTTGAACAAGATTAACAGGTCAACTCCCAAACTTTAAATCCCATACAAGAGCCCAAAACTCACAAGCTTTTTGTATATTGCAGGGTGGGATGTGCTGAAGTGGTACGCTGTACAGATGTGAACATCATGCTGCCAAGCAAAGGAGAGTGCAGCCTACAGTGGGACCCCTACTCTGCTGTTTGCCCTTATGGCCAAATGCTGGGTCCCAGACTGTTCTATCTGGGTCAATTTTTTTGTTTGTTTGTGGGTTTGTTTTTTTTTAATTTTGTTTTGAGTTTTGTTTGTTTGAAGTTTTGTCTGGTGGATTGGTTGTTGTTTTTTTTTTTGGTTGGTTGGTTTTTTTTTTCCCTCCATGGCTTCTCTTCTTCTAGGAAGATGCAATGTACTCTTTGAGAGCAAAAGAGGGAGCTTTCTTCTCTCACCCATCCTGCCTTGCTTTCTCCACTGCCTCACAAACCCTGATTTATAGCTGTGTACAAAAAAAGCAGATCTAGCCTTCCTAGTTTGTCATGGCATTTTTTTGCTCAGTCCTATGATTATATGATTTTTGATCATGTTCTCCTTGAGCTGAATGATGATTTACTGCTGCTGTGAGTCACTAATTATGGCAGCTTTTTGGACACCACACTAAAGAAACAGCGGGAAGTGCTGCTGAGGAGGCATCTGGTATATGGACCCTGCTAAGCTTTGTCTCCCCATCTGATGGCCTGTTTGGGCCCCAGGTGGAAAGTCCCCTCATGTACAACTCCGTAGTGCTGAAAGAAATATACAGCTGTTATTTCAAGGGATGTATCCAAGCTGACCTGCAGCTGGGCAAAAATGTCCTAAAAAATTATGCCAAAGTCCTCCTGCCAGGCTATGGAAACACAGCAGAAATAAACTTCTCTCTGGGTGAGTGTTGCTCAGATCTGGCCACCTGGTCCCAGCCTGTTTCCTCTTCTCTCTGTGGTGTTTAACTCAGCATAGGAGCATGTGTTTAGAAATGCCTCTGAGCAGGGATAGAGCCCACTACAAGCAGGAAAAATGAAGGTTTCCAGGGAAGAGCTGAAGAGGCAATGTGAGTATGCGAGGAAGCAGTCAACTTCAAAACTTCTCAGTTTTGCTCTGTTAAGAGGAAGGTGAAAAAAAATCTAATACGAAAAGGATCAAATATTCTGGGAGAAGAGGAAACACAGCAGTAGCATATGGGCAGAGAAAGGCAGCAGAAGGGGAGAAGCTCAAAAGAAGGAAGATGGAGGAAAACGAAATTAACTAAAGAACAAAGAAAAATATGTACCCCCTGTGTTATATTGACACAGGTACCACACAGGTGACCTGCGGAGACAAATTTTTTTTGGTGTTTTCTCTGTTTTAACTGAAGGGTGTAGCTAGTACATCTGCTCAGACAATATCCTTGGAGCTGCCCACCCACTCCTTCAGGAGGTGCAGATCCTGAGCTTCTACTGTGGGACACCACAGTGCTGGAAAGACATTAAGTGCATAAAATTACGACACAAGACAAATAGGTACTTATCACCATGTAGAAAAGAGAAAACAGCCTTAACATTTAATTGTGTTTTGGTTTACAATAGTTTAATGATATTAAGGCATCTAATACATGCTTACACACAATTTAAAAACAAACCCCAAACCTCAGCATTGTAAACCTGTAAGTTATTCTGGTTGAATTCCACCCTCCCTCCAAAATCAAAGCAACTATTTGACAATGGGCTACCTCAAACAATTAAGCCCATCATAATCTCATTACAAGCTAACATATTCTCTCACATGTCTGAACCAAACCACTGAGAAGGTAATAATAAGTGATCATTCATAGATGCAGACTGGTAGCTAATAGCATCCTTGCTTACCTTCTAGACACTGAGCACAGTTAAAACAGATTCAGGATGTATGCATGCGGAAAACTCAATTGCAGTCGCATCAGAGATGAACCAAAAATGGAAGCATTCAGAATTGTTGGTGTAAAATCCAAATAATGACCTATAATAGACATCGGCCTGAGAGGACGACACATCCTCGTAATCATCTTAAAGGGACCTTGTCAATATCTTCAGGGCCCACACCCCAGTAAATATAGATTATTCTGTTAAAGTAGATGTACTACCTAGATGAGTGCTGAAGCTAGATAGGACAGCTGCTCCCAGTGAAAGCTTAGGAGCTGTGTGTCGCAGAATCACAGTCACAGAATTAACCAGGTTGGAAAAGACCTTTGAGATCATCGAGTCCAACCTATCACCTAATACCTTCTAATTAACTAAACCACGGCATTAAGTGCCTCATCCAGTCTCCTTTTAAACATCTCCAGGGATGGTGACTCCACCACCTCCCCAGGCAACCTATTCCAATGGCAAATCACTCTTTCTGTGAAGAACTCCTTCCTAACGTCCAGCATAAACCTGTCCTGGTGCAGCTTGAGACTGTGACATCTTGTTCTGTCATTGGTTGCCTGGGAGAAGAGACCAACCCCCACCTGGCTACAACTTCCTTTGAGGTAGCTGTAGTGAGCAATGAGGTCTCCCCTGAGCCTCCTCTTCTCCAGGCTGAACACCCCCAGCTCCCTCAGCCACTCCTCATAGGGCTGTGCTCCAGCCCCCTCACCAGCCTTGGTGACCTTCTCTGGACGTGTTCAAGCACCTCAACATCTTTCTTAGATTGAGGGGGCCAGAACTGGACACAGTACTCCAGGTGTGGTCCAACCAGCACTGAGTACAAGGTCAGAATGACTTCCCTGGTTCTGCTGGCCACACTATTCCTGATACAGGCCAGGATGCCATTTGCCTTCTTGGTCACCTGGGCACACTGCTGGCTTATGTTCAGTTGGCTGTTGATCAGTACCCCCAGGTCCCTCTCTGCCTGGCTGCTCTCCAGCCACTCTGTCCACAGCCTGTAGCACTGCATGGGAGTTGTTGTGGCCAAAGTGCAGAACCCTGCACTTGGCCTTGTTAAAATTCGTGGCATTGGATTGTGCCTACCTGTCCAGCCTGCCCAGGTTCCTCTGCAGAGCCCTCCTGCCCCAAACAGATTGACACAGACTCCCAACTTGATGTCATCTGGAAACTCACTGATGGTGGACTCAAGCTCCTCATCCAGATCATCAGTGAAGATATTAAACAGGACCGGGCCCAGTGCTGATCCCTGGGGGACACGACAAGTGACTGGCTGCCAACTGGATGTGGCACCATTCACCACCACTCTCTGGGCCCAGCCATCCAGTCAGTTCTCGACCCAGCAGAGAGTGCCCCTGTCCAAGACATGGGCTGCCAGCTTGACCAGAAGTTTGCTATGGCAGATGGTGTCAAAGTCCAGGTAGACTACATCTTTCCCCACATCTACCAGGCAGGTCACCTGGTCATAAAAAGAGATCAAGTTGGTCAAGTAGGACCTGCCCCTCCTAAACCTGTGCTGGTCCTTTCCTTTTTCAGACACATCTGGGCTTCAGTTCCTATTGAAGTTCAGTTCCTACTTCTCCTATTGGAGAAGTAACGCGTCTATGATGCATCTACTAGATAGGAAGATTACAGTAGAAAACCTGTGGATGTGCCACTCTGTGTTTCTCTACTGACACTGGCAAGGCTTCCAGGGCCCACTTCAACAGGGAAGTATTTTTTACTTTTTTTAAAAAGTATTTTAAAACCTCGAACAGGTAAACAAAAGCCTAATTATACTATGTGGATTCCTTAGGCTGTGATGGGTGCTGGTGTGTTACAAGCTAGCCCTTCAACTTTGTCACACTTGACCTCCGATGGCTTCTTTGCACAGGGCAGCAGTGTGGACATGGTGTGGGTGTGTTACATAGGTACAGTCTCAGGTGGCTGTGCAAAATAGAAGAGCTGCCATAAGTTCGAAAGTGCATGGAAATGGCAATTTTATGGATAATACTGTATGGTGATTTACTAAAAGCTCTGATCCTCCAGCAGCTTTTACTATATCATCGTAAACCAACATTCCTGTATAGTACATTAAGCTGGGTAATTCTGTTGGTTCTTTGCTAGGGCTGGCAGAAGTATATTTAAGGTTGTTTCATATAGCATATGGCTGATGAGCTGAAGATGTAGTTATTCTGAACTGATTGTGAAAAAGGGAGAAAAAGCCACATCATGGTCAGCACATCATGGACATTTTGCAGGGCGAGGGAATCCAGTGAGGAAGGGAAAATCCAGCTGTTGGCTACATCAGCCAGTGATAGTGACTTTTAAGCCTGGAGTGACTGTTTCAGCACCAGCAAAAATAATGGCAGAACTTATCTCTCTGGGTTTAATGATTTGTGCACGTAGTTAGAGCTGACTGGTTTCTTCCCTTGCTCTGCTACTGACTTGCTGTGGGCCATTTGGTTTGTAGCTTGACCTTTTTATGCCCTATTTTTCCTTTCAATAGCATGGGAATACTAGCTGTTTTGTTGAGGTGTTGTGTTACTTAGTTAATTGAGGGAGCATGCCAAATGCATTAAACCCAGTGAAAATGGTATTCAGAGGGCAGCATTACTAGGATGTACACAAGCCTGCATTTTGGGAAACATTTAAATTTCACCTCTTAAATATCTTTTGCAAATGGAACTTGCAAAAAAGCAGGGCAAGCACTGCTAACGCAGCTTTGCCACACACTGACAAGTGCTTATAAACTCTATTTATAGCTACAGTTACAGATTCAGATATGCAAGTACTCCATTAAAAGACCACATTAATGAGCCCTTAGAGAAAATATCTCACAAAGCCTTTTGAGCTCGTAACTGCTCAGTTGTGCAGGGCTTCTTGCTTGTTAACATTCATAAAATATAAATACTGTATACTAAACACCAGCACTTTGTGGATTGCAATGACTTATCTCACTACCAACAATTTAACTTCTGTGAGTAGAGGTGCAGCAGCAGCAGCACCGGTGGGGCAGCAAAGCTCTGGCGCAGGCTGTCAGTCTGCACCAGTCACTCTCACACCACCTTATCTGGGGGCCTTTCTTTCCATTGTCAGACTGACTTGCAGGTCAGTATCTGTGAGTATAATGTCAGAGAGAACAATCAAACCTATTAGCTGAAAGTGGCAGAACTGGGCCTGCTTGAAGCTGCAGCTTAGAGTGTGGCAGGTATTCAGAGCAAAGCCTAATAGATCAAAATCACAGATTTTTTTTCCTCTGACGTAAATGATGAAAAGTGGCATTTGAGAGAGAAAAGAGTTGCTGTATTTGATTTGTCATAATTTGGCAGTTGCACTTTCCTGTTTGCAATTATGCAGCTCCCATTTTCTCACTCTCATCTCTCATGGAATTACACATTTTGATATATGTTTTATTTGCAATTGCTTTTTCAGTTCTGCGTTGTGTAAACAAACATCACATGAGTTTGTTTAAAAGTAGTGTGCTGCAACATTTGACAAGCATTTCTATGCATCCATGTCTCATGAAGTGCTTGAGCACTGGAGATCAGTTCTGTTTTTATAACTGACTCTGCATAAGTTGGATAAACTGAGATAGGAAGAGATGAAGTGACTTGTTGGATGCTATTGGCTGGCACTTGTCACTAACCAGCCTATGTAATTTGTGCTTTTGGTTCCATTGCCTTTCAAACAGAAAGTGCCTTCCTAGTAAGAATGCTTCTATTCTCCAAATGAAAACTAAGGACAGCAGGCTTTAAAAAGCTTCAGGGCAGTTCTGTGTTCAAATGTGTCATTGATTTCAATAGTGCATTAGCAGGCTTGTTAAGCAGGATATGGAGTACTTAGCTTTATTTTATGGTGGTGAGTACCTGATTGTTCAAAATATTAGCATCTTATTGTAACAGAAAACTGGCTAGTGCCATAACTGCCTGGCACTGTGACTGCTGCCTGATAAAACAGGGTCATTCATAATCAATTGCTGATGTAGGCAAAGGCAGGGCTGTGGCACCATAATTGACTGCCTTCCTGCTGCTGTCCTCATGAGTTTCCCTTTATCTGCTTTGGCTGGTCTGTCTGTTGGCAGAACATTGCTGTCTGTCCCTTGTCCTGTGCATGAGCTCCTGCTGTATCCTTCATTCTGAGCATCACTGCCTTTTTTTTGCCTATGTGTAGATGGGACTCTGGTGTCACCTGTGCCAATAACTTGAGAGACAGCAATAAAAATCCCACAGCCTGAGGAGTGACTTGCTACATTGGGAGACCTGTGTGGACTTCCCCTGGCCTGTCTTGGTGAGCTGGCCTTGTGTGCAGCAAGCTGGTGGTCCTGATGGTCAATGTGGATGGAGTCGATGCATCAGACTGTCAGATGGACATCTGTTAGGATGAGACAAATTGCTTTCATGGCTCCACTGGCTGTGGAGGCTGATCCTCACTAATTAAAATGGGAGCATGACCCCTGATTTTCAGGTTCCTGTTCAAAAGTGTAACAAGATTTTAAGATATGGAACAGCTTTAACAGCAAAGATTGAGATAAATTCAGTCCAGAGCACCTGTATTGCATGGCCACTTACATATAGATAAACCCCTCGTGGAGCTGTGGATGACAGAGCTATCAGGAACAGGATGTACCCTGACTTGAGGAGTTTGGTCAGCCACAGGTGAGTAGCAGCCCTGAACCTGAGCACCCACAAGCATGACTGAGGTGGGCTTTCCCTTCAGGCTGTTTTAGTGGAGAGCATGCATCCTCAGGGCACAGACAGGACAGAGAGAGAGAACATGGTGGAGTGGTATGGATGAGCATTGGTTTTGTAACCCACCACGTCAGCACCAGCAGGGGCTTGTGTCTGTCTGGGTAGAAATGGCTGTGTGGGGTTTCAGCAGCAGAAGTATCAGGGTCTGCAAGTCTTACTGTCTCCCAAGAGCAGCTGACAGAGGGGCTAGGGGCTTACAACAACATCAGCTGCCTCTTAGATCCATCAAGGATTTGAGTTTTCAGGTGGTTCACCTCAGTTTTTACATTTGCATAGGAAGCAAATTCTCATCAATAAAGAATTAAATACTTTAAACCACTACAAAGCAAACAGGCCATACTCATGTTCTTCATGATTTAGGTACTGTGGGGAAACAAAGACAGATGAAAAAAACTCTATTACCAGAGTCTGAAGGCTGCCTTACTGGAAGCAATGCTGGTTGCAGGCTGGCCTAGCCTTCAGCTGTGTCAATTAAGTACATATACATTAAGCTTCTGTGCAAGAGCAAAGACAATGACAAGAATTAATTATGTAGACATGAAGAATGTACAAAATGGTGCTGTTAGAGGCAGGACTTGTGTGTGGGACAAGGGGACTGGCACATGTTTGATAATGGGAAGTTTTTCAAGAGCAAAGCAGTCAGACTTCTGAAAAAAAAGAGTAAGGTAGAGTCAGAAAACTGGTTTTATTTTCATCTGAATTAGAGGTATGCATTCACAAACATGGCTCTTAAATTTCTGTACCTTGGTTTCTGTCTCCATAAAATGTAAATAAGAACACTTTCTTTTTACTCACAGGGTAGTGTGAAAATTAGCTTGTTCATGTCTGGGAAGCACTTACAGATTATATGGGAACTATAGCAAAGACTGTGAGTATGCAGTTAAGGCTGTGGGCTTGTATTGTGACACTTGACATCTGTGCCCAGATAAGATGTGCATCACGACAAAAGGCTGAGAGGGTACAAAACCATAGGCCAAAGTTAACGAGTTCAGAAATTAGGAGCATGTGACTCCACAAAGTAAGAAGGGCAAAAGCCTTGGAGTCCCAGAAAACAGAGAGGTTTATATAGCCTTAAACAAAAGACAGTGAAGAGGTATGATATGGTGGGACAATGCTCAAAGGTATAGTCTATGGATTTCAAGAAATCTGTATACCATTGACAAATAACTCTACTTAGTGTGGAAGTGACCTCTGTGGATGACCAGGGAAACACAAAGAGCAATAAAAAGAGAAATATATGAGACCTATAAATCAGCAGGGTCAGTGCTGCAGGAATGGATACAAATGCCTGTTGTGTAAGAGGAAGGCCAGAAAATGATCCAAAAAGCTGCAACAGAAGAAGAAGATGGGAAAAGATGTGAACACAATAAAAAATTTTATACATTTGGTATATAGGAAGCCAAAGTTCACTTGGTGAGACAGCTGTCACCTTCCTGAGCTACCTTGACAAAAAGTGGGATATTGCTAGGTAAGGGAATTACAACTTACACCTCAGTATTCAGCAAGGACAAGTGGAAGGTGTGTCTCAGTTCCTAGGCATTTTCCAATCCTTATCTCTAAAGGTTAACAGGCAATCAAGCAATTGATTAAAACCATCAAAATAAAGAAGCATTCCAATGGTGAATTGTTTACATACCAGATTTATTTTAAAAAATAGATACCAAAGGAACCAAATCAGCCAGGAAATCTAAGCTGGCTGTGGGAGAGGCACCTGGGAAACATTGCTGCATCCCAGACTTTCAAAGGAGAATAACAGGGAAGGAAGTATCTCCAGCTGAAGACAGCTGATTATCCTTACCAGAAAGGCAGATATAACTGAAACCAATTGTTTTACTTCATCAGGTAAAACAAGAAGAGTTAAGAGGAATAAAAAAATAATTTTAACATCCTCAGATTTCAGGAGTACATTTACCAAGTGGAAATCATGCTTGACTAATCTGATAGCATTCTATGATGCTGTAACTGTGGTGTAGTCTACCTTGACTTTAGCAAGGCTTTTAACACTGTCTCACATAAGTGGGATAGAAGAGCAGACAGTGAGGTGGATTAGGAGCTGGTTACACAATAGAATGCAAAGAGTGGTGATCAATGGTGCCAAGTCCAGCAGAAGATGTGTTAACTAGTGAAGTCTCCCAGGGATCAGTGCTGGGTCCGGTCCTGTTCAGCATCAGACAGACAGACATACAGAGTCTGCTCAGCAAGTTTGCTCATGATACCAAAGTGGGAGGCTTGGCCAATACACCTGAAGGCTGTGCAGCCATCCAGTGAGACTTGGACAGCCTTGAGAGCTGGGCACAGAGGAACCTAATGAGGTTCAGCAAGGGTAAGTGCAGAGTCCTCCACCTGGGAAGGAATAATAAACTGCACCAGTACAGGCTGGGAGGTGATCTGCTGGAGAGCAGCCCTGGGGAGAAGGACCTGGGAGTCCTGGTAGACAACAAGCTATCCATGGGACAGCAATGTGCCCTTGTGGTCAAGAAGGCAAATGGGATCCTGGGGTGCATTAAGAGGAGTGTGTCCAGCAGATCAAGGGAGGTTCTCCTCCCCCTCTACTGTGCCCTGGTGAAACCTTGCCTGGAATATTGCATTCAGTTTTGGGCTCCCCTGTTCAGGAGGGACAAGGATCTACTTGAAAGAGTCCAACAGAGTGCTATGGAGATGATTAAGGGACTGGAGCACTGCCTTATGAGGAGAGGCTGAGGGACCTGTGGCTTTTTGGTCTGGTGAAGAGAAGACTTAGAGGGGATCTAATCAATGTTTATAAATATCTGAGGGATGGTTGTCAAGAGGGAGGGGACAGGCTCTTCTCAGTTGTGCCCTGTGATAGGACAAGGGCCAATGGATAGAAACAACAGCACAAGAAAGTTCCACCTCAACATGAGGAAGAACTTCATTACTCTAAGGGTCACACAGCACTGAAACAGGCTCCCCAGAGAGGTTGTGGAATCTTCTTCTCTGGAGACTTTCAAGACCTGTCTGGATGCATTCCTGTGTGACCTGCACTAGATTCTGTGTTCCTGCTTTGGCAGGGATGCTGGACTTGATTACCTATGGAGGTCCCTTCCAACCCCTAACATCCTGTGATTTAATGCTCTTTGAGACATCACTGTGTGAGATGGGAGGTATAGGACTGAGTCTCTAGATGTTTGGCTTGATTATCAGGTGGTGATAAAAAATATGTAGAGATTTAGGTTAGAAGTGGATAATCAAGTGAGATGCTTATTAGCACTATGCAGGTGTCACTTGGAAGGAAAAGCACAGCAAAGTGAGGACATCAAAGAAACAGCTACAACTGGGAACAAAGAGGAGGAAAGATTTTGGAAGCAGAAGATGTTTGCACTGGTATATGGGATTTAACCTGAAAAAATATGAAGCTGGGAAAAAGAAAGTCAAGGTAAATGTATCTTGAGCAGGTAGCTGGGACAAGTCAGCCTAGGAAAAATATCTAACAGCCAAGTTTCTGTTTGTGTTCCTTTTTAAGGTTCAGGGAACTGGGTGTGAACATCGCAACATCTATTTTTTATGTACTCTGACAGCATTCATAACCTTCACACATGCATTTACAGGGCATGAGGAGACACAGCTACCTAGCAATGGGACCTGAAGCTTGCTTCACAGTAGGCAGGCAATTACTCTGCAAGAAGTGCTACAGATATCTAGTGACATAAGTTGGTTCAGCACCTGTTTTTGTTGGGTATTTGCTGCTGTGGAACGTGAGCCTGGCTGGAGCTGTCACAGGTGCTCCTTGCAGCTGACTTCTCACCACCTCCCATTATGCCGGTAATAAGAGGATACATCTGGGAGGTGGGGAAATTAACTTCAAAGCTCAGTTTGTTTTCCTGGAGATGTTTCAGCCTATATTTTTTCTGTGTAATGCTTTCTTAGATTAGGTTTTCTGGATTTCTCCTAAGGAATGGTTCTAATTTTTATGTATTGAAAATACTCCCCAGAGAGAACAAGAGCTGAGGGAGTTGACAGCTCAGCAAGACTTGCCCACATGGCTCACATGCTCTCCTGCTGCTCATATTTCAGTATGACATGAAATGTGGAAAAGATCGCATGTGTTAATATTGAAGTTTTGGGTTCCAGAATTCATCCAGAAGGAGGGAGGCTGAAGGAAGGTAAGTAAAGGAAAACAGATAACCTTAACTGTATGTAAAGCTCTAGGTTAATTTTTGAAAGAAATAACAATTCACATATATGGAGGTAAAGAAAATGCTGTATCTGAGCTTGCTGCGGTAGATTGTGCCAGATTGACTGATATCTTCCTAGATAAATGAAAGTTCTTAGTTCTCCTGTTTAGAAAACATTGGCTACTAGTGAAGCTGGAGGACCTGTGGATTAAAAGTGAAACTATGAGACAAGAGAAGATTTGGCTAATGGAGAAATGACAGTGAGAAGGGCAGTGACAAAGAGTTAACAGATAAATTTCTTACGAATAATCTTCAGCATCCTATGACTTTTGTAGAAAAAGAAGGTAATGACTTCTGCAGCCACACCATGAGCAGAGAGGAAAGGGCAGGGCCCTTAGCTCATTGCTGAATAGTATCTATGGAGGCACCCACGTGATCCAGGTTAGGTACTGAAGGTAGCTACATAACAGTAAACTGCTGCATATAGCTTGCATACAGCTTGCTTTCCTCTGAAAGAAGGCCTTCCCTTAATGAAAAAATGTTACTATATCAATGTTCCTGTTTATTTCAAACTGGTATTGTTGAGCTGTTACTGTAAATGACTTGTATACCAAACCATGGTGCAGGGAAATAATGAGAATTAATCTGCGTACTCATGCATGCTTTCATGAATCTAGCCCTCATAAAGGTTGCAAAATCTTCCTTTAACTTCCAATCGTGACAAAGCCAATGAGAGATTCTAACTTCTAACCCAACTGCTGTTGGCATTTACTTATCTCCAAAACAATTATTTTTGCAATTTTATGTGTAGATTGTGAGAAATTAAGGGATACTAGACCTGCATTGTTATGACTGGAAAGCCTCCTAGAGCATTAAACCCTTTTGTGCGGTCTAGACGTTTACAGTCAAGACCTTGTATTTCCATCATCAGGTGTGGACTTCTCTTTTAGAACACCCTTACTGAACTTACACAATAAGTGCGTATCAGGTGTAAACACAAGGCCTGTCCTACCCTTAAATATTACACAAGCC
>VWZE01013589.1:241272-258770 GCA_013396675.1 Eubucco bourcierii
TCCCCTAAAATATTAAAAAAGCCGTATTTTGGAATAGGGCTCAGTATGAATGGACTTACATGGACAAAAAGAGCTCTCATTCCTCAGTACTGAGGCAATTTTTATCCTTGAGGGGATTGGCATTGCTAATATAGTGATGCATCCTCAATTTATTGATCAAAATGCATTACAAAACATCACTCTGTACCATCNTGTTAATTGGTATGACTCCCCCTCAAGGGCATTGTGAAGCATGAAATAATTCCATTCATTACTGACAATGCAGGGACGTGAGTTTTCCCTTGAGGATCTGTCTTGTCTCATGATTTGGTGACCATAAAGAACAGCAATAGGATTAGGGACACATTGTTTTAATATTAATAGTTTGCTGGGGAGGAGCTGGATGATAGTGGGAAAAGAGGAAGCTTAAAATTCCAGAGATTATGTCAGACCTCAAAGGTTTTCAGAGGCTGATTCATCCAACTGGTATTTATCAGGCAAACCCAGAGACTGAGGCATGTTAGCCCTGGTCTTATTTTCTTTCCAAAAGACACATGAGTTGGTGTTTGGAACATGCCACAGACCAGCAGAAAACTAAACTGATGTAAGGCTGCTTAGATTCATTTCTCTTTTTTTATTTTTGGGAATTTCATTTCCCTAAAATGCTGTTAATGTTCAGACATGAGCTCCTGATCTGTCTCGAGCTCAGTTTGGTAATGGAGCTGCTACTACTGGCTTGCTGAGGTTTGCCTTCTGCTCTAACAAGTAGCCCACAGTCTGCCAAGCAAACACTGCAGTCCAAACACAAAACCATAGGTGATTCTAGATGAGAAGGGAGGAAGAAAACAATTCTTCCCCCTCCCCTTTTATTTTACTGAGTTAGCAAATAAAACATCCATGGCTATTTTTGCAGCATTTGCAATGTTTTAATTTGAAAAGGGGTGCGATTTGTTTGTTTGTTTGTGGTGGGGTTTTTGTTTGTTTGTTTGGCAACTAGGCTGCCTTTGCGCAGAGGAAGTAAATCTCCTGACAAGGACGTCATTTCCTTTGCTTCCAGCTTCTTGTCTGAGGATACAACTTCTACTTGTCTCAGTTAACATCTGGCTATAAAAGAGTAGGGAAGTTTCTGCCAGCTGTTCCTCTGCTCTTTTCCTTGATGTTCTTGGATGATGTTATCAAATTTTTACTGCAGCTTTAATTTTGTTAGATTAGCATGCATACTTTGGGCATTGTTCCTTCTGTGGCCTTGATAGATTTACTGGCCTGACAACATCCTTCCTTACTGCTCAAAAATAGGTCCAAGCCATCAGTAACCCTTGTTGCATGGGTGTGCTCATCAGCAAAGGGCAAAACACTGAACAGCTTCAGATCCATAAATTGTTCTATCTCTTGGGCAGCCTCTCTGCTGAGGATTACACATGAAAAATAATCAGAAAAAATATGTTGCAGATGAAGGCCGTGACAGGAGAGATAACCTTGTCATTAAAGGTCCCATAATGCAAGCACAACTCTCTGACAGAAATGGAAATGAGGATGTCATGTCTTTTAACTGGATCGATAGAGATCAATGCAAAAGCAATAACTCAAGAAATGGATGCATTAACCAGAATAAGGACTGAGTTGAACCATGGCTCTGGAATTAGATATACTGAGGGGTTACAGACCATGTTACTAAAAGAGATTGAAATCATAAGCAAAAAAATGAAACATAAAAATAATTACAGGTTTTCGTTTTAATCATGTCATATGGTAGAAACTGATTTTTGTAGGAAAGAGGCTAAGAACTAAATTAGCTGATGAGGAGTAAAGGACCTATTTGCTCCTTGGGATTACTTAACAAGTCAGCCACCTATAATAGGGGAGGCAACTAACTGATTTAGTGGAAAAGGAGCCAAAGACCATGTAGTCACCTTCTCCAGGCTCCGCTGAGCTGGGTGGAAAGCAAACTTTTCTGTTTTATGAGTAAAGGCTGGGAATATATATTTCATACTTCTACTCACATGTTTTGAGAAATAAGAACAAGAAAACTCCCCAACAGTTTTGGGTTTGACAAGCATTTTGGAAAGGCTTGTGCAGTTGGAAGAATGACATCACACCAAGCTAATATGCGTGTGAGAAAGCCAAAATCCCCACGGGAAGAACTGTGGAGAAAAAAAAGAGAAAAAAAACCCCAAACAAAACAACCAAAACCCAAAACAGTTGTGGAGGAAATACACAGTAAATGTGGCATCTGACAAGTGCAGCTGCTGCCACTGCAGGTATCCTGTGCACAACAAAATTGCAGAAAATACTGTTTGGTAGAATTCTACTCCAAGACTCAGAGAAAGATGCTACTGTATGCAGCTCCCACAGACATTGCTGGGAGATATAACTGCTTAGCATTGCTGGAAAAAACACCAACAAGATATAGACTTGTGTCTAAATATGCACACTGCATGATCTTTTCTGGGTCTTTTGTTGTTAAATAGAGTGAAATCCGAAGTTACCAGGAGCATGTTTGCATTCCCCAGCCCCGCTATCATAGCCACAATTGCTTTCAATTCGAAAGCCTGGCTCTCTGGGTTGCTCTTAGGAAGTGGCTGTACTGCCTTTCTCCTGCCGCCAGAGCAGCGGAGAGCTGGGACCTTGTTTCTCAGACCCGTCCGACCAGGGGCTGTTTAAGGCAGCGGAGGCTGAGGTCAGCGTGCTGTAGAGGGGAGGATCTCAAGACGTTTACCTGACTCCAAGGCTGGCTTTTGCAGAGACTGAAAGCAAAAGCTGCAGAGCACAATTGGTCTGCCGGTCCTCCAGCAGTGATTGCTCTTTCCCTGAAACTGACAGGTGCCTCAGACCAGCCCCTGGTACAGATAATCCCTAAGGCAGAGCAAGTACTTACAGGGATGGTTTGCAGCTTACGGTTTTAGCAGTCCACTGTTAGATTCTTGATGGCTTACGTTTCGTCATTGGGAGAACCCACAAGAAAATAGAAGAGGTAATGGTGTGTGTGGGGGGAACAAAACAAAACAAAACAATCCAGAAAACAACAACAAACCCCAAAAACCCCCACAGAAATCAGTTTCTGAAGATGCAACTACACCTTTGAAATATTCGCTCTTCTGCCATAGAACAAGTATGAAAATCTTAGTAAGAGACACTTGAACCTTTTAAGCATCATCTTCAGCAGTAATGGCCTCTCATGCATATTTATGTACAGTACTCAGCTTTATAATGGCCACTTGAAAGACATTTAATTCTTTTTTGCCTACTAACGGAGCTATGTGGAGTGTGACAAAAATGTTCCAAGGTCCAAAAATTAAAATAAATAAATGGTCCTAGTGTTTTCTGCATGGCAGCCAAAACTATATCCTGAGATTATATGAATTTATATACTTCTTGGTTTTAAATTGATATGTATGTGTTTGCAAGGATACATACATACATACCCATAAGAGTTAGTAAAATTAAGTAGTTGCTACAGGGCTTTAATCAGGCTTTCCTGGAATAATTTCAGACAGGTCCTAGGGCTCAGTTCGGTTTGTAAAACCTTTTCGTTGCACAAAACTTCATATTATTCATTATGCACTGAGAGCAAAATCATATGACTACCACTTCCTAAGTAACATAATTATCTTATTGATTCTTATGGGGCAAAACACTACTTTTATTGTTAATTAATACTGCCAAATCTGGTTATGCAATTTTGGATATAGGAAGTTCTATTTAATGTGTGTTTAGAGGGGAGCAAGGCATAAAAACAGATGCCTTGAATAACTTTTTTTTTTTTTTTTTCTCTTTCAAAATGTGAGTATAGCTATTCCTTTGTGTAATGCCTGTGTTACTATCACTTTCTGTCAGGAAGCAAGAAATACAGACAGTGACACAAAAATACGCTGTGAAAAACATATTTAATAAGCTTTAAGTAGCTGAACAGAAATGCAGAAGGCAAAGAAACACAATCCTGCTGTTTCAGAACCAAAGTAATTTTATGGAAAATGAAAAGTATACTTTCAATAATTTCAAGAGCTTACACTTTCATTCTTATTTAGTAGAAAAGTATCAGGAAACTGTTAGGCAGAGGGCACATAAATAAATCTTGTCTGTCCCACAGAAGAGACAGCATGAAAGATGCATTAGACACTAGGATATATATACTGACTTCTTGATTCTTTCAGTTCTTACCCAGTGCTCTAATGAAATTCGAACCTGCTACATGGGCTATGCTACACTGTTAATTAGTTTTCTATTTATTTAGCAGATCTAGAAGTGGAAAGCAATCTATTGCTACTGAATTGTTTGACTTCTCTGCTAAGTAGGCTGCATTCCAATCCTCTGATGTTGAAACTAGTATGAATCCAACTTTCATCTCGTTGCCATGTCAAATTAGCACCAAGTAGATTCTAGATACAAAGACTGTTGATTTTTTTCTTTTTTCTTTTTTCTTTTTCCCTTTCATTTGTAAAAGACCAACAGTTCTTGGAAGTCAAGGAACAGAAGCTAGGCAATTTTTCTGCAGTATCTCTTCCTTCTCACCCTTACTTGCTACAATGGGTTAAACATGAGACAAAGAGACTGTGGTTTGTTTGTACTGAGGAAGGATCATGATTTTTTAAGCAGACCATGTTCATTAGGTAAAAATATATATATATTCTGAAAAAGTATGAATAAAATACTGTCCAGTCTGAGGAAAAAAATCAGAATATATTGGCAAAGTTATGACTTTTGTTCATGTGTTGCCATTTTCTATTTTTGTCTGTATGCTGCAACATATTGCAGTATCTAAACATGACATTCTGTATGTGACTTGCTCCTGTCTTGCAGTGTCAACAGAGACATTTGATTGTGGAAGTATAAAACAAAGCCAGATGAAATTAGAACAAAGAGGTGTCTAGAAATGAAGACATTATTTCTAGCATAGTGCACTACAAGAACTACAGTGTCTTCGAGTGGGAGTACGTGAATACAAACCTATAGTCAGATTTTGGAGTTTGACTTGAACTTTAGGGATTTTCTAAAATCTGGGTACAAACTTTGAATGAGATTTTTGGATCAGGCTAGTCCTAAACAACATGCATTTATACAATGTGTAAGCAAAATCCTGTACTGAACTTTATCAAAGCAATGATGAAGCCAGTGTCTTGGCATCCTTGATAAAATTTTTGTCATAGGCAATGTGAGAGAAATACAATATGCAGCACAGGACAGCAACAGGCAAGAGCTGACTCCAGGAGCACACTGGTAGTACTGTTCACAAAAGAATAGCTTCTTTCAACAGAGAAGAAATAAATCTCTTTTATTAGATCAAATGATTTTTTTTAAAAAAGTTTTTGAATTTCAGGTCTAAAACAGAAGTATTGAACTTTGGGTTAAGTATTGGTTGAACAATCTATGTGAATTTAACTTTATTCCATTAATTGATTAGATGGCTTGAGATTCATAGAAGAAAAGCTTTTTAAGAATTAAGGCATGATGCTTGGAAAGAAAGTTCAAAGCTAGAAGTAGACTCAGACAACAAAGGTAGAAAGGGGAAGAGATCTGAAGGAGGCAGTGAGTGAGAGAAAGTGGAATAGGAAGGGAAATTGTGCTTTGTTTTGAACTGAAGGAACTTGATCTCAACCAGGATAGAAAATCCCTAAAGAGTCAAGACAAGTATACCAAACTTCTTTTCTAATTTAGATTAATTCCTGTCTGTCTTTCTGCTGTTTAGGGGTGTGAAATTTGGGGTTGGTTTTTGTTTTTGTTTTTGTTTTTTTAGTTATAAATATTTTGTTGAGTTTGCTATTGTTCTTCTCTTCCATCTTTATTTAGAAAGAGCAACCTAAAAAACTGGTAACTCTGAGTCTAGGAAAAGTAAAACAGCACAGCAGAGTGATATGTTTACTGGACTCATCAGTTACATGAATTCCCTAGTGCTGCCTGGAAAGCCTCCATTCTTCCAGCTCAGAGTTTCATTATAGTAGAAGAAGGAAACAAGCAGAATGAGTAATTTTTTTTTTTTTAAATTTTATTTTTTTGGTAAAGTTGTTTTCCTGGGTTGCTGGATATTCAAAAGGAGTGAACAATGCTACTAAACAAAAAGCATGCCATTAAATAGATGTTGCATTTGTAATGGCTGGAATTGAATATTTGGTAATCAGGAACAGTAAAGAGTATAAAATACAACTTATTAATCTTTTCCAATGTTCACAGAGCTGAATGGACTGATACAAACAGCTGAGGTTGGAGGTAGAAATCTGAAGGCCAGGGTTCTGATAATGAAGCTCTTAGACGTATAAACGCAACTCTTGGTGACTAGGAATAAATCCATGAATTTCAGGACCCTAACCTATACCTGATCTGCAGTTTTTCCAGATGGGTAATTATCTGCATACACATATGAAACAGTTGAAGAAAGACTTCTGCTTATTATGAACAGTTCATAATTTTCCCGTTACGTGCCAGAGCTGAATCTCAGCCACATCTCCCTTTGTTTCTGCCCATCTGAGAAAATTTGGCTTTATTATATCTGTCCCTGAGCACCAGGAGTGCATGATACAGTGTCCTCTCTTACTGATAACTTCTGCCCCAGTTCAGAGGGAGCAGAGAGCTCATCCTGTAAAGAATGCTGCTGCAGTACTCCTCTTTTCGATCAAGTTATGAGCTTGTATCTTACCTTCTACAACAGCATAAAAAAAGGGGGTTGTCTATATTCCCATATGCAGTCAACAGATGCTCATGACCATGGATGTTGCACAATCAATGAATGATAACTTACAAGATCTTTAAACCTGCAGAAAAAGAAAAAAAAAAAACCCAAAGAACCAACCCCCCAAAAAAACCCAAACCCAAAACAAATACCCCAAAACAAACAAACAAACAAAACCCAAAAAACCCCACAAAAACAAACACAAAAGAAAGAAGCAAGCAGAATTTCAGCAAATTTTTGTATTATCTGGCTGCTCGTTTTGATTTGCTACAGAAATGAAGCCAGTTGTGCATAAACTCCATCTGTTTTTACGGAGTAATATGTATGTGGTTGGGAGGGATATTTCAGCAGTATTATTGGGAAAACAGAGAAAATGAATATGGCATCAAGATTCCACTTCATGCATAGAGTGGGCTGCAATTATCAACTTTTGGCAAAAATATTGGCAGAAGAAATTGATCCTTTAACAGTAATGCATGCCTTGAATGAAAGTTAATATTTAATTTCTATTCATTTATAATTAATTTTACATTTAATTTATTCTTCCATTTTTCAATGCTAGGTAATCTGATTATACAAACTACACCTCTAAGTTCTGCCTCTGCAGATGTTGTTTTGAAACACTTCTCTCAGTATTCAGTAAAGATACAGACTTTACTTGAATAATGGAACAAAAAGAGAGTTAAGGTGATGTTTCATAAAGTGACTGGCACAACTCAGGTTAATTGTTCTTCTGGTTTGTGAGAGGCAGACATAGTACTTCTAGAACAAGATTTAGTTAAGAAACACCTTAACTATGAGCCAAGACAGTAAAGGCCAATTTTAATTGCAGGACAGATAAAGGGTTTGTGGAAGAATAACATGAGGCATATACCTTTCTTGTTCTGTACTCCTTACTTCCTCATTACTTAAGCCCTTTTTAGTAGGGGTAGCTGGAATAAGACATGAACTTAAATTTGCAGCAGGACACAGCAGCCAGCAGCCTGTATTATACAAGGCAGCAACAGTCACCCCAGAAATCTCTACATTTTTTTGAGTCTGATGCAATTTTACAGAAATGGAGAACAACTCTCATGAAATCCTGTTTGTGCCAGAAGATTCAAATTAATTGGAGGAACTGCAATAGAAGACAAGGGAGGAAAGCAAGCACTGAGCTCTACTGTCCACAAAATAGGGCCTCTGGAAATAAGATGGTGCCAGAATCTCTGTATTTGTTATGTGTTTTAAATGCTTGCCTTTAGTATAAAGTTCAGGCAAGAAAGATCCTTGCCATGGCAAGCTTACACACTAATTGAAATCTTTGTGTTTGCACATGACACCACAAAATGGAGAGCTGTAGTGACAGTGGAAATACTATGACATTGGTTAGGTCAAAATAGGCATTTCAAAAGTATCAGCCATGAGGAGAGGGTGGATATTACTGTGGGACATGTGACATGGAGAAGCTGACTGGAGTTGCACAGCTCAGGGAGAGTGGCACCACAGGGGAAGCCTGGATAGTTAGGTAGGAAAGAATCTGCATAGGAACCTTGTAGACTCAGGAACTGTGAGATAAATTAAAAGAGGCATACTAAGCAGATTATATGAATATGAAGTTTATGAATTTGAAGTAGCAGGTGGAAGAAATAAGGAAGATGTAGCCATCTTAGTGGCTTCATAAGGATCATCTGGAGCTCAGAGGCTAAAGGAAGGTGAGAGGTTGAACTGTGAAGAATCAGTAAAATAAAATGATGGAAATCTAAGGATGAGGTATATCTGTTATGGAGGTAAGCACAGCAGTGGAAGATTGTGGTAAGGGGGAGAAGGGAACTTGATGATGGGTGATGTTTATTGTGGGGATAGAAGAAGGAACAGAAACATTAGTGAAGGGAGGAAAAATGTCCCTTGTAGGTGGGAAAGCAGAGAATGCTAGACCTAGAGATTATCTATGCTATATAGTAAGCAAAGCACTAGCAAAGGATAGAGGGCTATCACTGCTTTTAATGGTACATTCTAATCTGTATGCAGTATGCAATTTCATAGAATTTATTTATGCATTTGCTAATAATAAAAGCACAGTTAAAATTGTTAAAGTTACAGGTCCTTTATACTCAGCACAATAGAGGCAAAAGTTACAGTGATAGGCATCAGTGTATGGTCTAAGAAAAAAAAAAAAGAAAAGTAACTTTTAAAGAAAAACTGAGTTAAGTTCTCAGAGAGGAATGGTTCCCTGAGCTTCTGGATGTCCCAAGCTGCATCATTTTCAATGAATGAATGCATTCTTAAAATGTCTGCACTTACAGCCCATCTTTTCCACAGCATATGTTGCCACGCTTCTGGCACTCTTTAACTGCCTATGGACTGTGCCTGTGCAAACCCATTCATTATGAGTGTCCTTCACTACACCACTTTAAATTCCTCTTGGGTTCATTTTGTTATTTGCTCCACTTCTTTACATTTCTCTACTTCCGTGTTACATTTTCTTTCCATGCTGAACAGGTTGGGATGCCTGTAAAACTGTATGCTAAATGCTTATGACCCTTATATGCTCCTGACCCCTATATACACACTGATGAACACTGGCCTGCTTGCTTTGGAGAATGCTTCAGCAGGTGATCTGGCAACCATGCCATTAGTTTTCTGCTTGCTTTCTGCCTGCTGTTTGTAGTTTGCACTCCTTTGCCTTAGATGCATTACAGCTTCTGATGAACAGTTGTGCTTTTCTGGCAAGAACTACAAAAGAAGTTCTACTGCCCATCTGCTGAGGCAGGGGCTTTCTCAGACAAGTAGTAAAGTCATCTCTGTTTTTTAAATTTTGGAAGACTGACGAGGTCTGGGATGGTGGTGATGTGAGAGGGAAAAGAAACTTTTCAATGTTCTGAACCTACAGAATGTCTTCTCAATGTGGTTTTTCATTTCCTTTTGAGAAATGGTGTCGTCTTTTTCCCCCCAGTATTTTTGAAGGATAGAGACCAACAGTGATTAGCACCCAAGTTACAGCCCTACTCCTCCCCCACTCCTCTTCATTAAATGCCTCACTGGTCACTTCTGTGTTCTAGTGGACAGAAGGGAAATATGCATCATATCCAAATTATTTGGGAGGTTACCTACACGGACACTGTGCACTAGCCATCCTTTTCCATGGAGTGACAGCTGGGGCAGCTCCACTGATTTTAATATAGCAAAATAATTTCTAAAATGCAGGGGGTTTGTTAGGTGTGGTATAACCAGTAATATAGAGATACACAAAAAATTACTCAATTATTTTCTTTCATAATGCATTTGAATGCACCATTTTTTATCTGCATATATGTGCATTTAAAAAAAAAAAAGTTTTGTGGTTTTATGTCTCTTTAAAAAGGTAGTCATGTCATGAAGGAATACAAAATGCTGAGTTTGAGACTATTTGCAGCTAATGCGATGCTTTCTGGTCTTTTAAGTTCTATGACTTCTATTGCTATTTATTTCTGTGGTCTTACTTCAGCATGTTTAAATATTTGATGCAACAGAAACAATATAGATGAAATATCTGTCTTTTTTATTGTACAAGTAAGACAATTTATAGGAGTTTCAAAGCCTTTCAATTTCTTTACTGTTTTGAAATTTATTTTAAGAAAAACACCTTTCAAAGGGATGTTGACATTTTAATCATTGCTTTGGAAAACTAAGGATGAACAAGAGGACTGGGGCCAGTCTAGTTAATCAATGATCTGGGTGCAGGTGCTGAGTGCACCCCCAGTAAGTTTTCAGACAACAAACTGTGTGGGAGTGTTGATATGCTCAAAGGGAGGAAGACTTCGTAGATCTGGACAGACTAAATCAAGAGGCCAAGGTCAGTTGTATGAGGTTTAAGAAAACCAAGTACCAGGTCCTGCACTTGGGTCACAACAACCCTAGGCAATGGTACAGGCTTGAGGCAGAGTGGCTGGAAAGCTGCCTGGCAGAAAAGACCTGGGGATGTTGGTTTACAATCATTTGAATGTCATCCAGCAGTGTGCTCGGGTGGCCAAGATGGCCAACAGCATCCTGGCTCATACCAGAATAGTGTGACCAGAAAGAGTAAGGCAATAATCATGCACCTGTACTTGGCACTGGTAAGGCCACTCCTCAATCACTGTGTTCAGTGTTGGGGTCCTCACAAGAAGGATGCTGAGTTTTTGGAGCATGTCCAGAGAAGAGCAACGAAACTGATGAAGGGCCTGAGGAACAGGTCTTAGGACAGGTGTCTGAGGGAACTGGGGTTGTTTAGTCTTGAGAAGAGGAGCCTGAGGGGGGCTCTCTACAACTGCCTTGAAAGGAGGTTGTAGTGAAGTGGAAGTCAGTCTCTTCTCTCTAGTATCAAGAGACAGAAGAAGAGGAAATGGCCTCAACTTGCACCAGGGGAGGTTTAGATTGGATATTAGGAAAAAAATGTTCACCAAAAGCATGGTCAGCCTTTGGAATAGGCTGCCTAGAGCAATGGTGGAGTCACCATCCCTGGAGGTATTAAAAGATGTGTTGACGTGGCACTTTGGGAGGGGGTTTAATGGCCATGGTGATGTTAGGTTAATTGTTTAACTCTATGATCTTAGAGGTATTTTCCAACTGAAAAAAAAAAATCTACAATTCTATGAAATCCTGCCATGAGTAAATCAAAATGTCCATTGATGTCAGGTAGGCTTGAATCCCCCTCTGGTTTTATAAACTGGTGGCAGTATAAATCCACTATTGACTTTATGCTCAAATATTCTTACTTCTGAATTACAAGAACCTGAACAAAAGTAATGTTTTACATCCCAGGACAGCAGTATAACTGAGGCTGCTTTCACAAAGGAAAAAACACAGAGTCCACAAATACTCAGGAAACCATTTTGAGAAAATGAAATAATATTGGTATAGATGCAGGTAAAAATTTCCACTGTTTGTATCATGTAAGACTGCTCATACTCCTCTTCCTTCCCAGCAAGAATGTAATCTCAGACTAAAGAGATCTCCTTGTTCTGCAGCCCTGGGCACAACACAAGCAATCCCATTTCAAATGTCTTAGTTTCTGTCCCATGCAAAGGTATAGCAGACAAAATCCCTTCAGATGGGGAGGCCTGTGCTTTTTAAATTCACTGCTAAGATCAAAATCATACAACATATTTTGTTGTTTACATAGACTTCTGTGAGTGAAGATACCAATGGCCAGAAGCTGTTTCTCAAGTTTCAAACCCAATTATTCTGAAAACAAAGTGTTTATTGTTTGGCTGAAGCTAAATAAATTTGAAATTCAGATTTAAAAAAATTTTTTTCAAGAGAATGGTCTGCTAATTGGTGTTGAGGTTTAAATATTTGAGCTTGTTTAATTCTCTCACTTGTATGTTAAACATTCTCCTGTTATCACAGTCTACTAAATCAGACATATCAAAAAGGAAATGTTTATTGATATCTTGAGATGTGTGTCTAATTAAGGCTGTGTTGCCATGCATATTTCATATTTAAGTAAACATTTCCTGCAATTTGACTTTAATCAGATCTGAAGGGTCTCAATAAGTATTTGGCTCCATCACTTTTTTTTTTTTTTTCTCATTTCCCTGGACTATGGGAGGATGTACTACATCAGTTTGCAGCTACTGTAGTCCTTTTTGGGTTTTTTGTTATTACTGCAAGTATGTAGCCATTTTTCTGTGCTTGGGTTCTGCCTTTCTTGTGTTGTTCCTCTGTGCTTAACTTCCATCCTTCATGTTTGGTTTTCTTTTTCCATATTGTTGTTTAAATTATATGGTACGTAACCTGATCTTAAGAGAATTAAAAAGATTAACAGAAAGAGGCTAGCTGTTACTATTTCATCTGTGAAACAATGTCAGTTTTTGGTGAAATATCTATGCCTATGTGGAAATGTGTCCAGGTTTTTAGAAAAGTCAGTCATGATGCAAGAGTAACTTTATTTCATTAACTATAACATTCTGTCAAATAGATGTGTAATGTATTATCTTAATTCTGCTGGCAGAGGGATACAGTAATGCAGAACTCTTTTGCACAGTGTATTGAAATATATACACACACACTACTATATATTACTGTATTTACAGGTTCACACTTAAATCTATGTATCTATTTGTGTGGGGAGACAATTTTTCTTTTATCAGGCTCTTCTAAATCTTGGTGATACTTTGTTGTTACTCTAATTGGTATACTATATAGTAACTTTAAAGCTATGATCTTACTGTAATAGATGGCTAACATGTAACAGACAAGTTTTTTTACTAGTGATAAAATAACCCAAGGAGACATAGCAGCTTAAGAAGATTGAGAAAGGAAGAAGCAGTTATTTCCTACTAATGGGGCATATATCAATAGAACAATCCCGTCCTCTGCTCAAATGGGGATTATGTCTGCAATGAGAAATTAAGCAGTTCCAGGCAGTGCTTACTGGTCAGTGCTATTCAAGTGTTGGAGAAGGCCCAGGACAATTTTACCCCAAGGCCAACTAATAATTTTCCAAAGATTTCCTGAGCACTGTTTGATATGTGACCATGCTGTGCTGGATGAAATCTTAACAGTATGGACATGGCCAGCCCAAGGTGTCCAGTATTACAGTCACAGTTGGGTTCTGATCTTGTTTCTTTGACATTTTAGAAGAGGTGCAGCCAGAAAATCTGTATCTAAAAGAGTTGATGTTAAATCCAGATTTCTCTCATTCTGGTGCCTTTTGAGATTACTGCCCTCATTTATATGACATTCTTCTTAAAAAGCATCCTGGTAAAATGACTAAGGGACTGTTTGAAGAACAAGGCAAGCCCTTTATTTTCCTTGAGCATCACAAAATGTTAATTGGTTTGTGAGGTTGTTTGGTTTTTTTTTTGGTGTTTGTTTTGCTTTTCATGAAAAGCAAATGAAACAAAAGCTGAAGGTTCAAACTCAAACTTTTCAAATGCTTGAAAATTAGATCATGTAAGCATTGACACTTGGTAGAATTATACTTGTGGAAACAAATTCAGTTCACAATTTAGGGATGCTAAATAACCTTTAGGAAGGAACAATGCTTGAGGTTTATGTGAGCTTTCTTCATTTATTTAATTCCCAGTATTGAGCAGTTCTTACAAATTCTCACACTTCAGAACAAGGTGGCGATTGTTACTGCTTTAAAAATGGCAGAAATGGAATGGTGATAAATTACTATGTTCAAATAATCTTTCAAATAATCATTTTTATTTATAAGTAAAGTGTGCAGATTCTGCTGGAGCAAGTAACAGATAAGAAACCAGCTATTAAACAGGAGCCTGTTCTTATGCCATTCCCCCTTTATGTGGAGAAACTCCAGCAGAAGGCTGGGTAAGAAAAATACTGCGTTTGGAAAAGAAAACTCTCCCAAATACACTTTCCTTATGTTAGCACTGTTCCTTCTTCCTAAGTCGGCACTGGAAACTGCTTGCCTGGAAAAACAACTGCTAACCTCTTGATTTTTGAAGAAATCTGGAGCTGATTTGTGTAAGACAGAGGAATGATATTATGTTTTCTATCACCAGCATCTTGCAGCCTTCCTAACACTCGATTCTTAGAGGAGTTCTATACCGAAGGTAAATACATCTTTGTGTCAAAAGGTAGGCTCAGGTTCCTTTATCAATTACTTCACGAGGGTCAGGTGTCTGAAAGCTGTTTATGGAAGCCAGATTTTCAAGAAGTCCTAACAGAACTATACTCATGAATCAGACTTTACTTACATATGAGAATAAAAGAGAATTTGTCACCTGTAGCAGCTTATAAAAAATTGTAGACCTACTATGTAGATATTCTCAGAAATGATGAACTCATCCATATTTTGTTTGTTAATGTTAAGGCAGAACACCTTTTGAGAAATTTGCATTAGGACTAAATCTGTAAGGACTTTGGTAACTGGCTTCACCCTTCTGTAGACTCTGTCTGCTAGAAACTTTGTCAGCAGAAACTGAAGCATCTGTTGAGTATGTAAAACAGCTTTCATGTTGTGCATCTAAACTGTTTATAGGCAAAAGAGGAATGCTGTAAGTATGTACACTAAACTCACCAAAAAAAATTTGCCATTTAGCTCAGTGTCATCCACAAACATACACCTTCAATTTGTGACATGACTCTGTTACACTTGTATGGCAATTGCTAGACTTCTCAAAGCTTAGGCAGTGGCAGAATACCTTTAGAATGCCATGAATCAGCCGAAGGAAGTTTTTTGGGGGAAGAAAAATAAAGGTGAACTTATGCAGGAATCTATTTGTTAAAAATCCCATCCTAAAGATTAAGTGGGCTTAAAGTTCTTTTCTGTGTAACACGTGGCTGTATCCCACTGCCTTCATATAAAATTTGATGTGTCTGAATCAGCCTTGGGGAAAAATAGGATTGCTAATTTTTAGCGCTTAGCACAAATGGTGAGCATGAAGACAACTTACCTGTTATTTCAAGTAATGGTTTTGGGTAGTTTGTTTTTGGGTTTTTATTTTGGTTGTTCTTCACCTAGCAAACAACAAAAGGGGTTTTCTGCTGCAGGAAATCTTAACCTGTTTGGTAATCCTGACAGCACAACAGCACTGTGATTTGCAGCCTTCATGAGTTCCATGACTTCTTTCTTCAGGAACTAGGATTTTGCACTGGGACCTGAAGTCTGAACCCATCGTAGGACTCTGATTCAGGAGAGCGAAGAATGTGCTCCTATCCTTAGTTTTGAACCAAAACTTCACAAAGCAGAAGATCATGAGGTAGGCTTATTATCTTGCTTTTAAGAGCCCACTGAAAACATTATTTGGTTTATTTGTGCACTTTCATCTTCTGGAAGCATAGCTTGTTCTAATAGTTTAGAAATCTGTGGATGCAAAAAGGTTTCAGAGGAAGAAATCAAGCAGTCATCTTAGGTAACTAGTGTGTCCTGCATTCTGTTTAAACAATGTGAGCTAGCTAATACACAGGCCAGGAATCCTGTTGGTCTGGACAGGGCTTTCTGGCTCCTCACAGCTCAGACTGGAGAAGGAGGTTTGTTGTAAGCTTTAGTGTGCTGGGCACTATTGTATCTCACAATTGTTAGTTTTGTAAATTGCTGCACTTCTCTGTGCCATTTCCTTTTGGCCAAAGAACAGACAGTATCTTTTCTCATCATTAACATGACATTCCAGTGGGCTACAAACTCTTAGGATTGTGGGTTGCTTTTTCTGGTCTTTTAAATGAAGGCCTTTTATAGAACTCTGACATACCTGCTCCTTATCTTACGCCTGCAGTTCGTCTACCTTAGTGAGCCCAAATAACCTCAGCTTCTGCACCACTAGTCTCTTTAGGAGCGTTAAATAGCTTAAAAAGGGAGCCCCAAATCCCCAACCCTACTCAAGCCAGACTCTCCTGACTATATTTTTCATTATTGCCTCTATATAAAAGCTTTCTGCAATGTCTGCTTCTACCATAACACTCTACAGTGTTGTCCCCCAGATTTTGTTCTTGCTTCCAGTTCCTACTTCTTCAAAGCTTATTCAAGATCTTACCTCCCTGCTGCTCTATTCTTCCAAGATTTAACACATCGATGCATTTTCTTCATTCACCTATTAATCTATTATATCCTGTACATGTGTATATAGAGGAGATCCTTTTCCCTAAAATTCACCTACAGAAAAAAAAGGCAAGTCATTATAAAGATATGTAAATCCATCTCATTAAGATGTGTTCTAATTTGCTTACACCAGACAAGTCCAGGTAAGTTAGAAATCTGCACAGTTAAGATACAAAACTGAATGAAATGGATAACATACTGAACAGAAGCAATGTAATTTCAGTTGTCAAATATTCCTTCTTTTATTATGTTGTATACAACTTCACTGTCTTAGGATCTACTAATCAAATCTTGTTTCACTTAACCCTTGGGTATTACAAGCAAAGTCACTGAAAGTAACAAAGTCAGTACTTGAAGTTCATAAACAGTAACTTTACAATAAATGAAATGTAGATGGTTTTATTGTATTTAATTACATATGAAATCGAATACCCTGAAAACAAAGTACAATAACACAAACATATTTATTAGGGTAAAGTTTTATGAAATTCAGTTAGACATAAATATGAAACTCAAAGTCTAGACAGTGAAATACTACTGTTGAAAAGCTAGAAGTAAACATTCTGCAATTGTGTCAGTAATTTTTCAAATGACAGGACAAAAGCATATTTTAAGATCTCATGTTCTGGTTCATGAATATGAAAGAATTTACTGTCCCACTTGTATGAGTTAGGGCTCTGTCTGGCACAGCTATGTGTGCATCAGAATAAAAAGGGGTAGAAAGAATGTGAAGATAACTAAAAGTTGAAAAGATTAGGCTTCTTGTCAGTGTAGTACTAAAATAATACGCCCATATGTCAGTTCTAGTATTCTAATGCAATAGTCTTAATGTTCCTTTAGTTTTGAACTACCAATTCTGAAACCAAGTTCACGTTCTAATATATCTAGCTCTAATCTCAGTAAATTCTATGTATGAAAAAAATTGTCATTAGTTTCCAGAAAAATCTCTCAATCTCATAAAATCTAACCCTCCTAAATAGATGTATTGGGGTCAGCAAAATCATTGTGCAACCAGTTTCATTTAATTGACCTGTAAATCAAATTGAATTATACTTAACTACACTTTTTATCATACAGAAAAATACATTTATTACTACTGATGTTGCAGGAAACTTGTTCAGGGCTGAAGCTTTGCCTTTTCTTCATTACTGAAAACATAAATCCATTTGAGACTTTAGACAAGCTTTCATTTTTCAATTAACATGTTTTATTTTAAATTTATTCAGAGCTGAAATGAGTTACTTTTGCAGCTAAGGAAAGCCAAAATGAAACTTTGTTCTTTTGTGCTCAGCCGTACAATTTATTTTTCTCCTGGCAACAGATTTTAAATCTCTTTGCCCCGCCCCCCCCCCT